>JAGDQP010016379.1:6571-40691 GCA_022664845.1 Lepisma saccharinum
AGATATCACTCGACACCCTTTCCAATTTGAAATTTTGAAGTTACCCCCGCCTACCCCCTTTGGTGGCCTTAGGGGGAAACTTTATAGCTCAAAATGATAGCCCCTCGAAATAATGCTGGACACGTTTTTGCATTTTCTCATATTTGTAGCGGTTCGGACGATACAAGGGTCGGTAAAGACTTGTGCATATATTTGTGTATAGTGATCTTGCCTTCAACAATGAGATGTGCACATTTTCTTTTCTGATTTTTAATAGATGCTCATCTTCATTTTCATAAAGAAGGTATTGTTTTATTCAACAGACAAAAAGCAATTGAGAATTTTTTTTATTATTCAGATTGATGGAAGAAAAAAGTTCAAATGGAGAAATTCCAGATTGTACTTAATTGAAGTCCGCTAGATGACAGCTATGTTCTATTACCGGAAATCATATGGGACCCGATCAGTTCGGCGCCTCCGTTTCGGCGCTACCGGTTCGGCGCAGTAACGTTTCGGCGCCAGAGCTTTACCTAAGAATCACACCAGGGAAACTATTGTATTAAAGAGGTATTAAAAACTTGGTCCATAAGATGCGACTGACGTAGTGTTTAAAAAAAAACGGGAAAAATTGGTCGCCGGAAAAAAACGTTTGTTTTTATTCAATTTTTCGTGCTACTTAGGAAAATAACGTTTTTTTTTTTTACTTTTAAGGGGTCCGTGACAACATTTTATGATCAATGAAATAGTTAAAAGGTTAGTTGATATTCAAAACATACATATAGAAAAAAATACACAATGGGACCGCGTCTGACAAAGTTTTGAAGCAAAATGTATGTTTTCTGGGTCTGAGACAAAGATGCCTAAGGGCCAGAAGGGAACAGAACGTTTCTCTCATGTACAAGGGTGCTAATGACATATATTGCATTCCTAATGTAAATTACAAGTGTTTTGTACATTTTTTAACATAAGATCATCCGATTGAATGCATTAGGTGTGTTAAGTAGTGGATATTGGAGATGAAAAGGCAAAAAAAAAAAAATCGTCAATAAAACCACGGTTTTTTACTTCGTGGAAAAAAAACAATTTTTCTGTTTTTTTTTTCAAAACTTCCGTTTTTTCCCCGGCCTTTAAAACACTATACAGAACAGATCCAGGGGCTGCTTCCATAGAAGAGATGCAATGAGACGTTTATACTTATTGTTATGACGCAATTTCGCAATTTATTATTTTATATTCAAAGAAAATAAGTTTCATATTTAATTACAATGCATTCTGCATACCTTTGGAACAATTTATATATACATATAAAACAGATAGGAAAGTCATGTTAAACTGCAAGGTTCGAGGTCGAGGTTCAAGTCCGACGGCGAAGTCGAGGTTGAAGTCTAATCTCAGGTCGAGGTTAAACTACCATTTTAACTAATTTCTCTATTTATATTACGAATGGAATCTCCAAATCTTTAACCCCCTTGTACACGAGATAAATATCCTGTCCTGTTGTGGCCCTTAGGCATATTTGGCTCAGAGAGGATACTTTAATAATGCTCCAAAACTTTGTCACATTCAGTCCCAATACTCTTTTTTGTCTAAATTTATATTCTGAACATGAACGAACTATCATTGTAACTAATTTGTCTATTTATATTACGAATGCAAACTCCATCTCATTAGCACCCTTGTACACGAGAGAAACTTCTTGTTCTCTTGTGGCCTTGGGCATCTTTAGCTCAAACCCTGAAAAGAAATAATGCTTCAAAACTTTGTCAGAAGCAGTCCCAAAAATGACTTTATTGACGATTTTTTTTCATCTCGAATATTCACTACTTACCCCATCTTATGCATTTCTTGTTTAGGTTTAGCAAAAGTAAAAGTTCTTACGTTAAAAATGTACAAAAAACTTTATATTTAAATTAGAAAAGCAATATATCTTATTGGCGCCCTTGTACATAACAGACAAGTTCCAGCCACTTAAGTCATTTAGGCATCTTTGGCTCAGACCGTGCAACATAAATAATGCTTCAAAACTGTTAGAAGCAGAGTACAAGAAATAATGTTTTAAGTACTTCATTGATCATCAATTGTCGTCAGAGGACAGTAAAAGTATAAAGTACATTACTATGTCATAAGGTATGTTAATAATTTCAGTTTTCCTCACTTTGGCGCCGAACTGAACCGGCGCCGAAACGGTAGCGCCAAAACGTAGCCTGCGCCAAAATGGTGGCGCCGAAACGTAGCGGACCCAAATCATATGTTTTGACTCGAGAAGTAGGGCTGCCATCTTTTGCTGAATAAATTAGGGACATTCGGTAAAAAATACCGGATTATACAAAAAAATACGGGACAAATTTGAAATTATCTAACATGAAAGCAACAAGTTAGACACTGTACTATTATATGGCTACCCGAACAATTTTGAACATCCTTAATAATTCTGAACTTCTACAGGTGTTTTCCCTGGCAGAAAGTACATTTAATACCTTCTCCATCAGTGATACACTACATTATAACTCTAAATACAAAATTTGCTTTAGCTTAGAGCACTGAGTGAAATCTTTGTTTGTGGTTAACAAAAAAAAAAAAAAAATCAAATAGAGCCCAAACAAAGATTTATTTGTTTTAAACAAAATGTTGTTTGAAGAAATTTGTTTGGCACCAGTGAAGAAGAAAATTTATTGGTACCGAGTAGGCTTAACAACGTGTCAATTAATTGGCAGCTCGACGCCTTGTCTACTAGCACACAACGTTTGTTAGCTGAAACTAAGTGGAATTCAACTCCACTTTTAGAAATTAAAATTTTCAACAATATAACTGAAAAAAAAAAAAAAAATTATTGTACTATAAGGTGTACTGTACATTTATCAACAATCAAAATAGCATTAAAGCGTTTCTTCGTATGATACGTAAATTACCAGCGTTCTAAAAGTCAGAATCGGCTTTGTTTGCTCGATCAAACAAGGTTCCATTAAACAAACCAAATTTATTTCAGACTCATTAATTCTGTTACTCATTCGTTTCTGCCAAAAACAAAGAATATTCAGAAATAAGCACGATTTTAACCACGTAGCGATATACGTATATAGCGTATCAAAATACTGGGACCTTAGTTCTATTCCTGGTCGGCGTTATTATTATTATTCAGTGATCTCAATTTAATTCGTTTAAGCAAACTTTTATTCTCAGAAAACAAAGCTTTGGGGGGCCCTATTCTAACATTTTTAGGAAACCACAAACAGTTTTATTCTCTTCGGGAATAGGACACAACAGCTGATAACGATGTGCAACTCTTCCATATTGATGTTCTCCATTAACTGCAAACTTTCAACAACGACTTCGATTGAAGAAAATGCAGGAGTTTTCTTGATGTTCAGTGCATATTTAACGTTCATGTGCAATAGTCTGATCGGGGAAATCATAGAATTTCTTAGTTTAACGTAGCGTTTCGTAGCACAACCCTATTAAATTGTCCTCTAATTTAAGTTTTTCTGTTGGAGATAAGGTGTGTCATTCCTTACTGCAAATTTAAAAAAAAAACTTTTTCTCTTTATGATATGTTGAAAATATTATTAATATGTTGCACATATGTGTGAGACTTTTACTATTCATAATGCGGAACAACCACTCATAATACGGGACGCGTAATTTTTACCTAAAATACGGGACATCCCTATCTAGAAGACAAAAATGGATGTGAAATAGCATTGATAAAACATTGTTATGATATTAACTGATGAATCCAGAATGAAAAGTACCCATCAAAGATGTAAAGTAAGAAAATGGAATGATATATCTTTCCTTAACAGGCGCTTCTAGTTACATGTGAAGAAACATAGTACCGACCGACTCGGACGTATGAATCTCAGAGGAACTGTATGTGATAACTAGAGAACGGATTTTTATTAAATTTCATATTCTCTATTTTTTATTGGAGAGCGACAAAACTTGAGATCTATACGTTTGGATAGGCATAGACTCAATTGTTCATGAGAAAAAAAAATCATATTTCATAATATTTTGACCAAAACTTCATATTTGATCAAAACTTCATATTTTACCAAATTCTTCATATTTTGTTCATATTTTTGTTTTATTCCGAAATTTTCTTACTTACATAAAAATCTTAGTGGAAACGCCAAGAATTTGTTTACGGATTTATTTTATTTTCTCAGACTTTTCTATGCATTTCTGAAAAAAAAAAAAAATTCTGCCAAAGCGTGTTGCCTTAGGCTATAATTCTGTTTATCTTGAGCGAGACAGCGATTGTTGAGGTTCAAACCCTTGAGAAAGTTAGGGAGGGAGGGGGTTAGTGAGTGGAATTTCTCTGTCTATCAGTTGCTGTGTGTCCTTGTTTGTGGTTACTAGTGATTTGAGAGCAGGACGTGGAGTATTGTATGGTTATAGCAAGATGCCAAAGGTTGGAATTCGAGATTGGTGCTCTGAATTTAAATGTTACCGTACAGATGGGAAAATAGTTTTGTGCACCTACTGTTCGAAAGAGGTACGTATATTTTTACCCTTTCAAAATAAAAACTTTTCTGCTATTCTAGTTATATACAGTATATCTTGTAAGAATGTTGCACTAAATGGTAAAAACAAGTTTCTAACCATGGCGACTATTTGAACATTTTGTAAGAACTTCGTAAGCTGCTAGTGAATGCTGATACATACCAAATTTTGTTTTGTATCACTAGCGGATTGGAAAATAGCATTTGGCCAGCCTTATTAGATACAACATGGCAACTTTGGGGCATTTCGATCAAATAAATGTATTGCCATCGGTTGTACACACGTGTGCAAAATTTTTACTCAATCGGTCAACGTGAAGTAGGTGAGAATTTAAAGATTTGATTGGAATTACTTTCGGGAGACCATATTGGATTCAAGATAATATGGAGAAACTTCTGGTAATTTACTGCAAAAAAGTAGTAGTTCTGGATAGGATGTGCACTGACTGTACATTGTATACGAAGGAAAATCTGTGACTGAATAATTTTATTTTAGTTGAAATTTGTAAAAAAAAAGAAGAAGAAGAAGGAAAGCAATTTCCATATTTCTTCATATTTTGGCGGTTTCAATTTCATATTTTCCTAAAAATTTCTTCATAAAAATCCGTTCTCTAGTGATAACCCTCTATTATTAACTGCTGTTGTAGCGAGCCATTTTCGCTTGGTCGCAACATATCTTATCCTCTTTTTTGTGTCTTCTTTTCTTTTTTTAATGTTCGTATTTTGTCAGGAATATTTTTGTCTTCGGCTAACTTCAAAGAGTTTTATTTGTCTAGATGACAATGAAGTATGCCATACAGAACAACTCTTTCATTGTTGTTTGGTGGGATTTTATCTTTATTGTTTCTTCATTTTATTACTGAATATTTATTTACATATTTTATTACATTATTTTCTTCAATCATTTTTCTTTTGTTGAAAATCTTTAACAACAAACATAAAGATCTGATTGTTGTTTTATATTTATTAAAATTTTGGTGGTAAGCCACATCCCCTTCCTTTTCCGGTTGTCAGATTTGATTCTCTTCTCTGATTGGTTGAGGCCAGTAGCTAAAAACATGTTCGTCCAGTAGAAAAGGGTGCTCAAAGGCAGCCCCCGAAAGTTATATAAAAACAATATTATAATGCAGCCAATATCCGGAGAGTTTATTAATATATAGAGCAGCATCGACTAGTAAATAACAGCAACTTTGGGAAGGTGTTTCCTCATATCTTTTACAAAAGGAGCTGCGAATCGAATGCTGCAGTTTGGCGTCTTACGCCCTCCATATTGGCCTTGACCGGGAGTGGACGAGGCGAAGCTTCTTTATGGCAGTTTGTCTGTGTGAAGTGGTGTTCATCAGTGTTTGTAGTAATTTCTGATATATATATATATATTTCTGATATATAATGATGTGCACTGTAAGAATGTCTGCTTAATTTGATAGGCATCGGGAGTTGATTATCTAAATTCAGGTATGTATGTTTAATGTCTTGAAATTCCTCTTTCTCTCCCAGAAACCCAAGTATGTTTCACCTACATTTAGATAGCAAAATTTCAGCACATTTAAATTTTGGTTCGTAGGTCGAAATATTTTTACCTTGCACTATGGTTGATGCGACCTTTCAAAAGCACTTTTTCTTTCGTTCAGCATTTTTCTTTGGTCTTTCGGTACTGGTATGTTTAAATTGCACGAAATCTCTACAACATGTCCGTTTGTGTTGACCATGAGATTCAAAGTTTTCCCTAAGTTTTATTTTAGTATTTTGCAGAGTTTAAAGATTCTTCGTTACGTATGCAAACCGTAAGTCATGGAAACTCATATTGTAAATTAATACCTAACCCAACCCTAGTAGATCGTGTTTGTATTATCAGTACTGAAGGTTAGGCTGAATGAAATTAAAAAATGGAATTACATACGACATGTTTTAGCAACGTTTTGAAAATATCAAACTAAATTGCTACCCAGTAGCTACATTGTAAATGAAAATATTTCCGTTGAAAGAAATGATATTCTTTAGTAATTTGTGAAAATTTTGATTTAACTGCACTGAAGTATAGAATGTTTTCCATGCTTTGAAAAGTAAAATAACTTAATTCTTTTGGAAAATAAGCATGTGAAATATATTCTCTGTTCTTGGGCAGAGCTTTTCTGTAAATAATTAAATTACCCCATTGTCATGTGAAATTGACAGCATTTTCAATGCTCACTTTGATGTTCAAGAGACTTTCTTCGGAAACTTTTTTTAAAGAATATTCAGCAATCAGTCCTTTTACCTTGTGTTTGTCATTTTTAAGTAACAATAAATTTTTACCAGATATTTCTTGTGAGAAGGGTTTCATTATGATGTAGGTGATTACAATCACTGTGGTATTGCGGGGAAGGTTCCCAACCTTTCGCTATTCCAGTCCGCGAAATGTTAATTTAATTATATTTCAGAAGTTAATTGCAGATGAAGTTAAAGTTTGATATTTTATAAATATTTTAGCAATCTTTAGAGAGTAGTCAAATTAGTTCAATGCATCCAAATTTTCGTGTTAAATATTGACGCGTGGCTGTGTTGAGCCTCGTATTTTAGGGGCCTAGTTGCGTTAGGTCACTAAAATAGCTTTTGTGTTCTGCTTTCTTGCGGGATGTTTTCGCATGCTTTTCCCCGCTTTTGGGGGGATTTTTTCTTTGTAGTTTAACTTTCTGCTTTTTGCCAACTTTCTGCGTTTGATCACTTCTTTCGGGCTACTTATATGCAAGCTTTGTGGTCTAGAGTAGTGTGAGTTCTGTCGTCGATGTGGCTGAAGCAGGGTGCTGATGGGTAGGTACCCTCCCTGCTTTCAGGCCAGTAGCGGTTTTTTGTTTTGTGCCCACTCCTGTGGCGTAATATCAGCTTGTCTCTA
The DNA here is from genome assembly GCA_022664845.1 of Lepisma saccharinum. NCBI lineage: Eukaryota > Metazoa > Arthropoda > Insecta > Zygentoma > Lepismatidae > Lepisma > Lepisma saccharinum. The sequence continues at coordinate 13,925 of JAGDQP010016379.1, forward strand.
TGGTTTTTTAACCTCGTTGTCTTTGGGTAAGCCCCCTTTTGCAACAGCCCCTTTGTTTGCTTTTGAGTCTACCTACTTTCGTTGGAGCAGCCTGTGGAACATTACACTGCTTTTTACGTTAAATATTTTCAGAAACTTTAATTAGGTCGCTGAAAACCACTCTCGAGGCTTTCTAAACCATGCATAAGCTCTGCGTCACAGTTTGTCGTTGCCTCTACAGGCTGTTAAGGTTCCTGGACATAGCAACTATTTTATCGGGGTTCTTGTCAAAGTGAGGTATACTGCATAATCGATGATGTAGATTAGTCTTTGAAATTGTCTAAAAAAGTTCCCCTTGAAAAAGCACGCGCTCATTTTTGTCTGAATAAAGTGAAAGACAAGGAAGACGAAGTGTCTGAATCAAGTGAAACGTTGCTTTCGAGAATTTACCTACGAGACTGTGACATTGAACGTTGCACTAATAACAGTTACAAAATAAGAAAAGATTGAATTAATTCACATACTATACTTCAGGCAATTTTTGTAGAAGTACAAGATTTTGTATATATTGTAGAAGACTAATCAATGGTGCCGGAAAACCAGGACTGTCGTCCCCAAAAGGCTTCTGAAACTAACTTGGAGAAGGCCCCTTAATTCCTCTTGCCGAGGCTTATGATGACCGATCAGAATAGACGCCTAATGTCCAATCCATACGTTCACGTCGTGAGGCCTGTTAGTACCCAAGCAACTGCTTGGCGAACGAACATGGATGGGCTGCACACCAACCCACATTAGCAGACAGCATGGTGAGACAAATGTCTGCAACCCTCCTTTCTAATCACATGATGGCACAAGTAAGGGGACAGCCTCGGAGGTTCTCATTGACCGGACAACGAAATTCAGCTGGCAACGGCAACGGTCAGTCCTGCACGAAGTCAGAGTGCCAAAATGACCGGACTTGGACTGTAGACTGCCAGGCTACCGACACTTCAACTCGAACGAACCTATACGTGGCGTGTCTGAACTGTAAGTCAGTTGCAAGAGAGGACAAATTGGAGGAATTGGAGAATGAACTTAAGAGGATTAAGTGGGACATCACAGGACTATCAAGGTATGGAGGAAGAATGAAGAACAGTTGGAACTACCGTCAGGACACACGTTCTACTTCAAAGGAACAGAAAATTGAAAACCAACAGGCGTTGGCTTTATAATTAATAAAGTACTGAATTCACGGATCACAGAAATTGAAGGAGTTTCAGATAGAATCGCACGGGTATTAATAAAGATAAAAAGAGATACAGTATGGAAAATATCCAGGTATATGCTCCAATAACGTCACATCCGTAGGACGAAATCGAAGACTTATACGAGGAGATAGATAAGATATTGGATAGTAGGAAATCGCATTACAAAATTGTAATGGGAGACTTCAATGCGAAAGTAGGAACTAAGCAGTGCAGTGACACGAAAGTGGAAAACTTTGGATTTGGCAAAAGAAACAACAGAGGAGAGAAGTTAGTGGAATTCTCGGAAGCCAAAAGACTGTTCATTTCGAATACATTTTTCAAGAAGCCGCCCCAGAGGAAGTGGATATGGGAAGGCCCAAATGGGTCTAAAAACGAAATAGACTACGTTCTATCGAATAATGAACAGGGAAATTCTTCAAGACGTATCTGTACTGAACAGGTTCAAAATCACGAGTGATCATAGGATGCTGAAATGTTAGCTTAAGCTAATACTAAATTTGAGAGAAAGAAGCTTATCAGAAGAAAACCGCCACCTGGACAATCTAGGGAAACATAGAAAGTCATTCGAGATTGAACCAAGTAACAGTTTCAACGCCTTGGAAGAGTTAGAGGACGAAGAATCAATAGCAGAAATAAAATACTGTCTGAGACAATAAGAGAGGCATCCAAGGAAATAGCAAGCATAAAAAAAGAAAGAAAGAAAAATCTCAGAAGAAGCTAAACTCTTGATGAAGAAAAGAAGGGGGAAAAAGAAGAAAAAAAGAAGGGAAAGAAAGGATAAAGTAAGAAGAGGAAAATTTCGTAAAGAGGAATTACGTACATAGAACTAAATAAAACCGTAAAGAAGAATTGTACGAAGATACAACGTGCATCTTGTTAAAAGTACAATCGAGGAAAACAAAAGTCTGAAGAAAACAAAAAAGAAGCTCATGATAGGGAAAAGCAAATAATTGCAATTATGAGAGCAGATGGGACCGTAACCAGAAATAAGAAGGAAATTATAAAAATATTTAAAAATTTCTACAGAGAATTGTACTACTTCGAACAAGAATTAGGAAATGAAGATTCAGAAGAAAATGATGTGAAATCCCAGGCGTAATGAAAGATATCGATAAAGTACTTCGAGCGATGAAGAACGGAAAATCGCCAGGAGAAGATGGACTCACAGCAGAGATGTTTAAATGAGGAGGTGAAAAGATGAAGGAGGAAATTGTTAAATTATTCTTGGTGTGCCTGAGAAAGAGAGAAATACCCAGAAGTTGGAATAATCCTGTTATAATTTTGTTCTACAAGAAAAACGACCTAAGCACGCGTCGAAAGCTATAGACCAATTAGCATACTGTCAGTTACAAAATGTTCACTAAACTTATTTTGAACCGTATTGAATGAGACTTGGATTTTAACCAGGGAAGGGAATAAGCCGGATTTCGTCGTGGATGCAATGCACAATGGAGCACATACAAACATTGAATGAAGTTATGAAAAGGACTAATAAATATGAACTTTCATATCTTGAAATAGCTTTCGATGGCAGCAGTACTTAAATCACTTGAACATCAAGGCATCGAACGAGCATACTTTAAGTTACTACGAAACATTTACTTGACTGCTACATCTGTCATTAGACTACATCAAGAAAGTGAAAAATTTAAAGTTGAAAAAGGTGTAAGGCAAGAAGATTCAATTTCTCCAAAACAATTTTCTGCAGCCCTGGAGAGAATGTTCCCAAATTTAAACTGGGATGAGGTTGGAATAAAAAATAATGGCGAGTATCTTCATCACCTACGATTTGCTGATAATATGGTCGTGTTTGCTTCAAGTGCAGAAGAACTACAGACTAGAATGAAAGAAAGGGGGAAATGAGAGTTCGAAAATAGACCTTAAAATGAATTTTAGTAAAACAAAAGTAATGTACAATTAACATTCTGCAAAGATGGAAATAAAGATTAGCGGAGAGACAATCGGCATAGTTGATGAGTATGTTTGCCTAGGCCAGCTGAAAACATCAAATGCCAATTTCACTGATGAAATAAATAGATGTAAATGGTGTGGAGTTCGTTTGGAAGATTACCTTTTATTTTTAAAAGCAAATTACCAATGTGTCTGAAGCGTAAAGTTTATAATCAATGTGTCTTACGCGTATCTGTAATGGCATACGGCTGTGCAACTTGGACATTGAATGCGCAAGCGACTCAAAGATTAAGGGTTATACAAAGAGCAATGGAGAGATGTATGCTGGGAATAACTAGCAGGGACGAATGAATGGATACGCGCACAAACAAAAGTAGAGGATATTACCAGGTCTGCTAAGGAGATGAATTGCAGATGGACCGGTCACATAGATAGAGGAACAGTGGAAGATGGATGACACATGTACTACATTGGATTCCTAGAGAAAGGAAACGACCGAGACGACGGATAAATGCTAGATGGGTAGATGAAATTAAGCGTTTTTTATGAGCTTAATGGATGAGGATAGCAGCAGTCCGAGATATGTGGAAAGAAAAGGGCGAGGCTTTCATCCAGCAGTGGATGGAAAATGGCTGGTTATGATGATGATAAGGATGACTAATCAGTGCTTCAATGGTCTTATCCGGACTTTTCTCTCGTCGAACTGACATTGGGTCATTCAAATAAATCGATCTTGAATGAGAAGCTCCATAAAGGAACATTAAAGACAAGTGTTTATTGTAATCAGTTGCTCATAAGACTTCGTCGACAAGTGAAGAATAATTGATGAACTGAAACTAATTTATGAATACAAGAATTTTTTTTTAATCAAAAGATCATATTTTTAAAGAAACTGGAAGGAATACTTAAAACGAAAACTTCATTGCTTGGGAGAAATTATAATTATATCCTCTCATGTATGTAAAGTCAACTTTAACATAAGTTATTGTGAGATATTTTCTGCTATTGTGAAATGCATATAGAAACTTAGTTCCTATCTTTATGTATATTTTTATGGGAAGTACTTATGTTATAAAAAATTATTTAACATCATGTATTTATCAGAAAATTTTATTATACACGTGCTACATTATTTTTCGTTAAACTAGATACACATAATCTCAGTAACAATACGAAGCTTCCTGGGACTAAGAAATATTATTTACAATCAGGAATTTATGTGATAATTTCTATTAACCATAATAATAATAAGAAACTGTGTATTCTGCGTCCATTAAACCAATTTGGTTTATGCCAACAAGTGATGTGTGTATGTGATATCCATGTCACAGAATAAAGAGATATTTAACAAGTTTTCCGATTTCCTAGTACAATGAAGAGTTATTATTTCTTACAAGAAATCGACCCTGTACACTTGCTGATTGAACGTTAGCGAAATTCTCAGGTTCTCTTATCTTGTTGTCTATATTATTTTCTATTTTCGCCATAGCACACACTCGTTGGCTATACCACAGTGTCAGAGTACGACACATGATGCTATAATATGTTCCGGACTTCATCAAACGTTCCCGGAAAATTTAAACGAGTGAAAGAAATAATAAAAAATATAACAAAATACTATATGCAAAAAAACGGTTAATTATGCTAGATTTAGTACTGAGATTGTATTTAATCGCTTGTATGAGAATTACAGTTTTTGCTTTCTAAAATAAATTAATTAATAGTAAATGCAGGTTCCTGAAAGTAGTTCTACTTTATTTGGGGATGCCGGCAATAACTTTCCAGTCGGTGTCTCGGATGGGATGCTGAAAATCTGGTCATTTATTTTAACAAATGGAGAAAACTTTACAATATTCTGTTACGATTCGTAATTTCGAAAAAAAAAAACTTGTTCAGATGGTGGAGATATGTGTGAGCGACCCCATAAGCAGATATATGAATAAATAATAATATATATGAGGTAATTTTGAAGTTCATAGAGGATTAAAACAAGTTGATGTCTTGTCACCATTACTTTTTATTTTTGCATCAGAATATGCGATTCTAAAAACAATAGACGGCAGAAAGGGGATAAAATTCGATGGCTTGAACCAATAGTTTGCTTACGCGGATGATATAGATTTAATAGGGGACAATATACTGTATTTACTCGAATCTAAAGGGCAAAATTTTAAGCCAAATTCAGTCTCTGAAATCGGAGTGCGTATTAGAATTAATGACGCACTAGGTTCATATACATTCTGCTTGTGTTCTGCTGGGCGATTCAAACACACCCCAATTTTGGAGACTAAATTCGACCAAAGAAGTACTCATTACAATAGAGTAAATACGGTAGTTACACTGCAGAGTAAAACCGATGATTTAGTAGAAATTTAGGTCTACAGACGAACGTAAATAAAACAAAATACATGATAATAAGCCGTAGCACAGAAAATATAACATATAGAAACATAACAATTAAGAATGAGATCAAAGAGAAAGTAAACGAATTTAAATACTTGGGAGCATATTGAACAAGCAAAAACATAGTTAAGGAAGACATAAAATATCACTTAACATTGTGCAACGCATGTTTATATTCAATTAGGAAAAAGTTGAAAACATATAGAACCGTTATTCGGCCAGTAATGCTTTATGGTTCCAATGTTGGAACACGAACCTAGCAGACGAACGTAAATTGCGAGAATTTGTATATAAGGTTTAGTTAAAGATATATGGACTAAAACAGGACGAGATGGCCGGAGAATGTGTATATTTGCAGGGTGTTTACTGAATGTCAGTTTTCAAATTCCAAGTTTTTCTCAGGTCTATTTTTCTACTTTTTCCAGGTCTTTAGTTTCTTCTTGCAAACAAAAAATATTTATTGATTAAACGACGCATATACCAAGCATATAATATTTTTAACTCATTATAGAACATAAAAAATATAGTTATGTACTGTAAATGCTCGGGAATTGGTAGTCGTCGTTTGAATATATAAAACTTGTCGTCACCTATAAGAATAATTACTCCGTGGAAACGTTGCTCCGGCTATGTTTCTATCTCAGGGTTACTTTCTTGATAATCCTCTTGGGACATGGAAGTAGGAAAGGCCTCAGTGATGTAGAATTCATTTATTATCCCGGGACACTGCTCCAAGTCAGCGCCTTGAACAAGCCCAGTGGAGACTACTGTATGTGAGGACAATTTGAAATATAAATCAGACTAAAAGAGCTAAAGCTCTGCAGTCCGATCTTTCTCTGGATCGCAGAAGTCGACAAAAGCCAAATGAAGGTAATATTAGTTAAGACGGATTTTATTAAATCATCAAAACAAGCTCTCAATCTATTCACAATACATATACCTGTGATACATTGCTGCCTAGAAATTGTTCACTTCAATCGTGAAATTCTCTCATAAGTTGACATAAACCCAACTTTCTATTTAAACTAATTATATATAATAATATTTGGGTTCTTTTAAATAACTTTACATAATTGTTAATCTTTATATTTCGTACCTTTTCCCAAAACTGCTCATTTTCCATCGTGAACGACATCTTTTGCGACAGTATAAACAAACTAATCCAAGAAACTTTACAATTTGGTTGCTCATATGCTCTTTCCCGGCTTTTCATTACGTTTTAATAGTTTAAAGATCAATATATAAGTTGTTACAATGTAAATAGAACATTTAATTATTCAAACAATCAACTTTTCCGAGTAGATTAAAATATAAAAAACAACAATCCATTTGCGATTAAACCAGAATATCACCAAACAATCATAAATAAAATGTCCATTCTCAAATAAAATTCCTCTAAATTCCAAATTCCTCCTAGTTAGCATATCATTTCCTTGGATACCATATCATACTAACCATAATGTACGTTTCCGAGATATTTCAAACAGGAAAATAAAGTAGAAGATTTTCTGCCTGAAGGCAGTTGAGAAAATTGTACAGAAACAAACAAATAGTACAACCTAAATGTATGATTTATATTGTTTTTTAATAAAATTTCAACGAAAATTCATTTTAGATGTAAAATTAACAAAATATAATTTACTTTTCTGCATAATTAGTTGAAACTAACTAATAATCTTTACTGAAACTAACCAATACTAAAAAAGTACATTCAATAAGAATTTAATTCATATGCATGTACGTATAACCTATCCTTGAAGCACATTTTAATTCACTGCGTATTTTTCTTGATGGGATCAGTTACATTATGTGTTTATATTATGTGTTATTAGTTTATAATATTTTTCATCTTGCAAGCAAACAAAGTATGTTTATATTATCAATTATCCGACTAAGATAAAGTTGCCTAACTACTAACTAAACACAATAAATTAAATTAATTAAAATTCAATTGAATTTAACCTCAACTATTATGACTCACCCTAAAGTAAAGTTTTTAATGTCGTCCTCTTAAGTAGTTGCTTCAATATGAATTGGCTAGACTCTTCGGAACGATTCTCGCTTCGTCTTTAGTCCGTCGTAGTGATATAATTTAATGTTATCTCTAGTTCTCCAGAGGGATTATATTGTATGTGAAGTTTAATAAGTATGTATATGTAAGTATGTAGAAAGATGTGTATTATTTATTAACCGAAACATGTGAATCCTTTGTAAAAGTCAATATTTTTTAATTACTCCACTGTCAATGTTACTTGACTACAAAGTCTTATTTATTTAAAATAGTGAGCAGCTGCGGCCATATTGGAAGAACTGGAGTCTAATATCTTCCAGGTGTAGGTAAAATGTATTTAGGTCATATTTACAACAAATTCCTGTTCGAGTATAAGAATTATGAAACCTAAAAATTATCAAAATATTGCATGTTCAGGTAAGCGCAGACGTGTCAAAATCCGAAATGAGTTAATCTCCAATAAACAAGTGGGAACCTAAGAAAAGTGTGTCATAGTCATGAAAAGAACAGATAATATGAATTTAACAAATATAATAGAATGGTTAGGCCATTTTAAACAAAAAGGCGTATTCTACCATTGTTTATGACTGAAAGAAAACCTAGAATCACGGTGTAAGATGAGTAGGTGAGGAAACAACAGCATTCAGCAATATGAATATTATGTTCCCGTATTGCACGTAGTCCAGACTGCGATCGCTAGATGGCAGGCTCAACTGCGAGTCTGTTAGAGTAACCTAGTATATACTGGGTATTCTATAGACGGTCTACCATAAACATGGGTAGCATCGAAAGAAAATCGAGTTGCGAGTTCTGGGTCTATATTAATTTAGTCTTTGTACTTACGTCATTTAGATAACAATATCGAGTCTTTCGTACTTTCAATGTTCGAACGGGAAAACAAATTAATTTGAAATCAGCTAAATAAATTGATAAATTATGTTGATAAAGTTTCTTGAAGATATTTATTCTGCAATGTTCTGTACCTCGCTGTACGCAAACCTATACAGTAAATAAGTTTCCAACGGATGAAAATCAGAAAAAAATATTATGGTCACAAAACAGCGGCCGCCTGTCAACTAGTTGTTGAAACCCTCCACTGAAAGAAGACATCGGTTTTGGAGACAAAGAACTAGGTCACTGTTCGTCGCACGCCATTCTCATTTTGCAGTGTTTTCCCGAAAAGATGGTTTTGTAGGCTGCGAAAAACAGTAATCTGTTGGTGCAAGATCTGGTGAAAACGCCGGTGAAAACACCGAGTCGGTGGGTTTCTCCCAGCCACGTTCCTCAATCTAAGCACAGATCCTTCTTGCCGTAAGTATGTCAGTAGGTGCGCGTTATCACCGTATTAGATCACACCCTTGCAGGACGTTTCTCCAGCAATGCAGTCCGTAGACGTTCAAGCTGCAGACATTGATCGTCTGGTTACCTGGTAAGAGCTCAAAATGAATTATCCCACGGATATCCTACCAAACACTCAACATCACTTTACAGGGGTAAAGATCCTGTTTTGCCACAACTCCTGCGGCCTCTTTTTAGGTATCCACTGCCGTTTGCGTGTAATGTTATGGTAGAGAACCCACTTTGCATTCCCTGTCACCATTCTGTCCAGAAATGGCTCACGTCTGTGATGGATGAGTAGGGATCTGCAGATATCAACTCGCTGCTGCTTCTGTTGAGGCGTTAATGGAAGGAGTACCCACTTTCCGAGTTTCTGCAGATGACGATGGATGGTCGAATGGGTGACATAGAGTTCACTTGCCAGTTCTTCAATAGTTTGCACTGGATTTGCCTCCACCGCTGTTCGCAAAGGATCGTTGTCCAGCTGCATCAGACTCCATTCCCGTGGCTTATCGGTGAGGCTGGTGTCCCCAGAGTGAAACTTCTGGAACCACCTCTGGCACTTTCACACATCCACAGCGCCCTGACAATATACGGCCTTGTTGTTTCGTGCCGCTGCGCTGGTTGAATATCCCTCGTGAAATTCATACAGCATAACAGGGCGTATGTGGTTCTCCGATACTGCCATTATCAAATACAAGCCAGTTCCAACACGTGGAGTAAACTGTTCTCCTTCAACACACACTTGCACAATAAAAAGCCCTATATGACTCAGCTATGGCAAGTGCCTTCTAGTTCACTATTCGCTCGTCAGATGGTGTCATTGCAGCGGTCATCGCACATACGACATTACTTATGAGATAACTCATTTACAAAAATTGTCAGTAACGTTCTGAAAAGAAGGCAAAATGTGGACCCAGCAAAAATTTGCTCTTATGGTTCCACTGGACGTCCTATGGACATAAAATGAGACGTCCATTGGACGTACGTGCACATGTTACAGTCCATCCTTTAAAATCCGTACTTGTCCATAATCGTACCTTATATGAACATCCACTGGACATAACCATCGAGTCTACTTTGGAAGTCCAATGGACGTCCTTTGCCTTCTCTATTGGGCGTACTTCTCCTGTGGACACAAAATGAATGATATGACTGCATCCAATGATATCCATAGGATGTACTTGTGCTATGTAGGGGTAGATATTAATTTGCAATCCAAAAATGAAAAAAAAAAATGAAATGACATAATGAAATTAAGATAAGGGCCATGAAGGGATTACAATAGAGCATGGCTGGTAGGGAGATATTGTGACTAATCAAAATCAAATATTCGGCTGCACTTCGGATACTCTCTCTATTCATTAAAATAGTGAGGGTTAAGCTAGGTAATCTTCGATTAGATAAATCAGTGCTCGAAATGCGTTAGAAAATGTAAGGGAACGCTTGGAGAAGTGAGCTAGAAAAGTAAGGGTAAGTTTGCACCTAGTAGTGGCGATTACCTATTGAAAGTAAAGGCAATGAGCCATTGATAAAAAGGCAGGGGTGTGCCAAATCCAAAATGAAATGGGTGTGCTCCCTCGTGTCCCCCCCTCACCCACACATACACTTTGAGTACTAAGGTAAACTTAAATGAATTACTTTAGCTAATCTTTAATCAGATACAATAGTTTTATTAATTCTACACCTGATCCGAAATTATTATTCCATCGAAGGCGTTTTCTCATCTTGGGAACTATCTAAAGTGGATGCAAATATTCTATTTTATCATACAATGCGCCATGGTTGAACTTTAGACAGTATCTCTACCAGATCGCTTAACTGGTGATAGCATGCACCTTTCAGATTAGAATACCTTAAAGTAGTTTTAAAAATATATGCATCAGTGGTGACGTACGCGGGGGCGGAATGCAGCGCGGTTCCTCCGCCCGAGGATCCACCTCCCGAGGGGCCGCGCCGACACAAATGGCGACACAATAATCGCTTGATACCGAGCCGCCGTAGCTCAGTGGTAGAGTGTAGAATTCAGGAGGTCCTGGGTTCTATCCCAACGGCCGACCATCCTGACAGAGGTTTTCCCAGGCTTTTTCCTCAGTCATGCCAGGCAAATGCCAGGATGGCATCTTTAAAATAGGACCTGGCCTACACCTTCTGGAATCCTTCCCTCTCCCTGAGCCTGATGCCTAAAGACCATAAATAAAATTCAAATTCAAATGATCGCATGATAAAATGAATCATTGGAGCACGTCGATGGTGGTCGGTGGCGTAATAGCCTTGGCGTCTCAGGACTCTTACATATATGCTTGACTAATGACTCATAATCATGACTCTCCGCAATCTGAATAACCATTCTCATGTATAGGTTACGGCGAATGGCAGGAAGATATCTGTTATAGCACGTAAGCCCCCGTGCAGCCACAAGTTTTTTCGTAGAATTCGGAATAATAAAAAATAAGATATTCCGGTCAAAAGTAGCAGTATGAGCTTATGATTGTGTTCGCGAACGGGCGTCAATCAAGTTCACTTGCCCCGGGTTGGTCCCAGATTGCCTTCCTTCGCTACTGATATACAAAATAGTGATCATCCAAATTAGGTTGCACTTTTGAAATTAAAACTTTCCCAATCCATTCAGAATCAACAATATAGGTGAATTACTGTTATATTAGAATAATTCTAAGGCACAGTGTAAGATAAGTAGGTGGGTAAAGGACACCACTCAGGAATAGAAAAATTATGTTGCCTAGAATACAAAGTGAAATATTCCGCATGTCCTTTATTAACGCTTACGTCAGATTATATTAACAGTTTCTAACACCACGTTCGGTGCTTCACATATTGTTTACCATCACCAGAGGATACCATATATCCAGTAAACTAACGTAATAGCAATTGAAAGAATTTAACCCTAGATTACTAAACTTATCTGTGTCAAACGTTATTACTAAAGCGTAGTCTGACAGACTACTTTAAAAAAAAAAACACTTTTATAAATAATAACTTATTTTAGTTTATTTAACATATGTTATAAACTAAAAAAAACATTTGAAGAGTTTCCAATGTCATATCTAGTTTACTTGACACTCACAACAGGTACTGGCTTGATGGTCCCAACACATGGCTTCAGTATTAGTCGCGTAGTCTGTCAGACGAGGCCTTCGTCCTCTCTACTGCGTAAGCGAAGTTGGAAGTAACGCTAACACTAAACTGACATGGCGATTAAAATAGTAAATACGGCGGAAGTCAAAGAGCGTCTCGGGCTAGGAATTTGAGAGAGGAAAATATAAAGAGACATGACCGCACCTAACCTTACCTAACCTCCACTTTCCCATAGTCACTAATTTAAGATAATGTACGAAAAATGCCAAAAATAAATAATTAATAATAAATACGAGCATATGAAAATATATCATATATTGTTTGGATTGTAGTCCAGTACATAATTCTTCTTTTTGCCATTGGAAACACTCGGAATGCTGGATAATAGATGATCTGCTCGGTAGTAAACGTATGAAAGAAACCTATAGTAATTCTATTTCATGATTACTTTGTAGTGTATCCAGATATTAACTTTTGTGGTACACTGTTATTTTATGCACTAAACTGTCCGGTTTTTGACATGGAACACATAGATAACTATTAATAATACGCTTTTGATATAATCTTATCTTATCGGGCCAGATCTGATGGATGAGTTGGAAACCTAAATTATGTAATAAATGCATGCGTCTAATTTCATTTATATTTTGCCATATAGCAGACCAGTCCTACTCCATGTGATTACTTTGTACTAAAGGTACTTTGTACTCAATTTGTAATTTATTGTGTAGAATATAGGTTGTCACATAAAATGTCACTGAGATATGGTAGGATAGTTTTCCACTCCTGGATATTGAGAGGTATTATTATTCTATCGATGTATTGACGAACTGATTGGATTACCTGACCTGAAAATGAACTATGAAATTGGCTGAGTATTTGAACTGTGCGATGTACCCTTAATGCTGCTCCCTGTGTGACAAAGTTCCTTAAATTTAAGCCGCTATCCTATAGTGCTAAATAGCATGTACTACGGTTAATGCGGAAAATATGGGTATACCAGAGAAAATGTCCTAGCTATTGACTAATTAATGCTTGTGACTTTTGGGTTAGTGGTAAGATTTGCATGACATGAGTTGCGTGACTTAATATGTAAATATTAACGAATTGTGCTCTTGCCAAAAGGGTTTGGAAACATCCCATATATTTTTTTAGTTCACTAATGATTCGTTGTGCCAGTCGTGAGTTAAGGTCAATCGTTTGTTGAATGGTGGGGGCCCATCGACTGCCTAAATAATCAAAAGATGATACTGCTTTGCGATATTGGTACTTATCCTTATGAACATTAGGCATTAGTAATATTTGCGTTTTGTGCGGGTTGATTTCAATGTTGGAGGCTAGTTTGAATGAGTCTAAAATTTCTGGGACCTTTTTCATTTCCTGTTCGTCCCTCGCTATCCAGATTGCATCGTCCATGTAGACTATCACCTTTAGCGTATCTTCGCGATGCCATACCTGTCAGGTAAGATTTGACCAATTGAATGACAGGTGTCAACGCTAGCATGAATAAGTGGGGTGACAGACTAGAGCCCTGGTTTAGTCCTCTCTCCATACGGAATTCGGATAGCATTCTGCGATTTACCTGTAATTTAATAGTTCGTATTTTGAAAATATGATTGAGTAATGTAATGATAGCGTTGGGAAAATTAATATACTGCAAAACTTGGGTTAAATATTGAGTGTTTACTGTTGAGAAGGCATCTTTGAAATCCCTTTTACATGATCACAAAATCTGGCACACCTTGAAATTTGTAAATAGGAATCAGTTCTCTCAAGTCGGCGAGCATGACCTGTATGGGGCGTGTGTGAGCCACTCCTCCCTATCATCCAATAATTCTCTCATATGTGGCTGAAATCTTAACATCAGAATTTTATCTAAGATTTTATAGTCCACATTAAGTAAAGAAATTAAACGATACTTTTGAGCAGTTTTTTGGGGAATTAGGATAGCTAAAATTTCGGAAAAGGGCTGGTCGATGGGCCTTTCTTGTAAAAAAGCATTAAATAGTCGTGTGAGAACCGGAATAATTAATTGATGAAATTTGAGATACCATCTTACCCCGAAATTGTCCTCCCCAGGGGACGTGCCTTGTTTCATACTTTGCAGCGCTACTAATATCTCCTCAGAAGTGAAGTGTTGCTCCAACTCGGTAGCTGCTGTTTGGGAGAGCCGATTCGAGTTCGGTACTTGCTGCAGAAAATCAGCGTGATTGGATTCTTTTTGCTGAAAAAAATCTTTGTAATCCTGTCTAATATTGTTGTATATTCCCTGTCCCTCTACTTCCAACCCTGTGTTGTTTATATAACTATTGATGCTTTTTAATTTTGCTCTTTTTCGTTCGTTAATGGTATGGGGGTAGAGGGGGTCCTCCATCACCCCTAATTGTTTCAACTTAGACCGTGTGAGCTGTCCTTGTATCTGTCCATTCTGTAATTTTCTAAGCACACTTTGCGTTTGTTTTACGTGTGCAAGCCACTTTGTTTTCTTGCGCCAAGACATTGTAATGGGCCAACCTTGCATAATAATACTGAACCTGAATCTTTTGTTCCTGGTATAATTGTGTACAAAAGTTGTTAGTTTCAAATCTAAGATTTTTTTTAATTTACCCACCAGCATTGTAAATTAGTTTGCATCTGTGGTTTCGTTAAATTATATTGCCATATATTATGAACTAATAATACATACTCAGGGTTATCTAAAATAGATTCACTACATTTCCAAGTGTATTTACAAAATAAATGGGTCGATATCGACCAGTGCAAAGAAGCTACGATCATTAGATGATCAGAAAATATGAGCCTCTCCAAGGCCACCTTTTGCATTTTGCTTCTAAAATGGTGTGATACATAGATGACATATATATGCTAGCTTCCTTTCGAGTAGAAATACGTGTGGCCAGTCTGACCGGGCCTTAATTCTGGCCAAATATCTATTAGATTATATTCTTTGAATATATTTTGTAAACCTCTACTAATATTCCTACCCGTTACACTATCTATGTCAAGTCTGGTAGCATTAACATCTGCTAGTACAATAGTTGGATAATTATGGTGTTTCTGAAGCTCATTACCTAATACATTGTAAACAAAAAGTTTTCTCGTTCGACACTATGTTGTGAGCCACTTCTAGCATAAACTGCTATTATCACTATTTGTTGCACTTTGACCGATATAAGTCTACCACTGTCGTGTAAAAAGAGGTCACTGTAAGTTAAATCTTGCCTCAATAATAATGATATCCCTGCTTGAGTATCATTATTGTAATTATCGATTGTATTGTAATTGTCAATTATCCATGTATTAGCTTGCGTCTCTTGTAAAGCCGCAATTTGGATGGACTGTTGATTAAGCACTCGCCTAATCTCGGCAAGTTTCACAGCGTGTATGTCCTTGTTGACATTAAAACTGCATGCCTTTAATGTGTGAGGTCCTGCACTCATGAAAAAGTTAAGCCATAACGAGAACACAAAAAAAGTCTGGAAACGTAGCATGGTGAATATGTCTATAAGTTTCTATGGTATAAATGAAAAGTTGGTACGTACCTTTCCTCGCGTGTTTGCTCGCAGGGGGATGTCTATACTTACTGGCTACCTTCACTGTGACGATCTCGGCTGGCTAGTTGAGATGTTGCTTTTGCACTTGCTACTTTCCCCCTCCAATGTCTTGGCCACGAAGCCGAGTTAGGAAATCTCGGTTTCGTCGTTGTATTTACAGTGCGTAGCGTCAGAGTCTGTCAGTATGACGTCGTAGGAGACGACGACTTCCGTCGTGTTTACTATCTTAATCCTGACTACTAAACTGTAGTTTACTAGACGACGCGAATTAAAATGACACAAAAAGAAAGCGACAAGGAAGGCAACGACCCTTCACCTTCATTGCCTTTTCACGCACTGAAGGTACACGGAGTATGAGATGCGTGGACCTAGTGAAAGGGGGTGGGGGGAGATTTCAGCAATTCTCGCGTAGTCTGTCAGACTACGGTTTAGTAATCTAGGGTTAACAATATACAAAATTGGCACCTGACGACACAATGGGATATTTTCTAATCTTCTATTCACAGGATTCCTACAAATTACCTTAAACGAAATTTTATTTTAACGCATCGGTTCTGATTTATGTGAAAATATTCATCATATTTACCACTGACAGTTGTAGGATTTGGGGTCCAAATTGAGAATCATGTATAAGTTGTATCATCTTGTATCTCGAAAAGGAAGCGGAATCGGCCCCATGCTTCCATAAACTTTTTCATTGTTTTTGTGTAATTAATTCGTCTGTAAAGTTTGTCCCACTTTAGATACACCCCGTATAATAGTGATCACCCCAATTAGGCTGCACTTTAGAAACTTTCCCGATGCATTCAGAACTGATAACATGTGTGTTACTGATTTATTAGAATACTTCTAAGGATAGCCAAAAACATGTTAATCACTTTTATATATAGCTTCTGTCAGGCTTTCATTTTCTGAATCGGATCTCTCAGTTTAATGTGCCGGCTCATTGATGTAATAAGTTATAGTAATGGGCGATTTACTAGCAGATAAAAGGTCAGTATTAGTTTACTATTTAAAACCGAAGAAAGCCCCTTTATTGTTTTCTTTATTGTCCACTATACAATTATTTATTGATAACCTACTTTCCTTTATTGCTTTCTTAATAGTTGGTTATGTTAATGTAAGGTTAGATTAGGTTAAATCATGATATACGTGGGATAACCCAAAATCTATTAATTGCGTAATTTCAACAATCTTTATATACTTTTTTTTACTATGGCACATCTTGGAAGTATATAAATCATTCAAATTCACAACAAGATTATTGTGTAAAATATTTGTCTTCAAAGAAACAGAGGTCACCTTATGGTAATATAATTAAAATTCTCGACGTAAATTTAATCATTAACCTGAGAAGTTCTTTTATCTTCAACAAAGTATGCATAATGTAAAATAGACGTAGGGCAATCTGTAGAGTGCTCACGTTGTAATCGGGAAGACCCGGGTTTGATTTCCGGTACCGGCTATCGTGACTGAGCATTCCGTTGGTCATTCCAGGCAAATACTGAAATGGTACCTTGAATAAAGCCAGGGTCAATTCTTTCCAAAATCTTTTTTCTATGTTATTGTTATCAAATATATCCATTGTAAAATAACTGAAATTGCCCTGTATCTGGATATTGTTAAATAAATAGGTAATTTTTCGGTTAAGGTGATGGTAAACTAAAATTGTAGCTTTCCGTCAAATAACGCTATATGGCACAATGCAGCAGATAACTTGACTTCGCTGCCGTCCGCTTTCTTGCTTGCACATACATCGTTGTTCCGCTCAGAGACCGGTTTGTCAGCATACTAGCATGGGCGGATTTAGGGGAGAGACCCTTGGTGGTGGGGGGCAATCACTTTAAAAGCTATCGTTTAGATGAAACATTTAAAGTCATTCTGAAATGACTGGGGGCAATGTCCTAAATAAATCCGCCCATGCCTACTAGTGTCATCCATCTCTTGACGAATGACGAAGCGAGCCTCTCAGTATATATCAGTCATTTTCCGTACAGAATTATACAACTGGTAACTCAGCACACTCCGCAATGTGCCATACAGCGTTATTCGGTCGTATGCTTCAGTTCTCTTCTTACTTGTTAGCGGAAGGATACACTACACAAATAATTTTCGGGTACACTTTATTTTGTGGTCCACAAAATATAACAAAGTTCCAAGGTATGCAAGTGTGAAATTAGAGTGGAAGAGCGAAACGCATTTTGGATTATTTGCCTGCTTCTAGGTTGGGGCGAGCACATGGAGTCAGCGTAATCGTCATGGGCATCGCTTATAATGAAGAAAAGTTTCTCATCAAACTTGAACTAAACCGTCTTCGTTTTTTCGACATTATGTTTGTGATTTTTGTAGCAAACGTGTCATTAATAAATCATAATAGAATTCCTCCGCATGCTACCCTGCTTGTTGTGTTGATCAACGCGAGTGCGTATTTAACGAAATAATAATGATATATGGCTCTTCGTAACACTTTTTGGATAACCGACTGTTCTTAGGTTTTTATAGATTTAAGAATAACCCGTTATGCAGGCTATGAACCGGACGAGAAATCACAACGCTTAGTACATTATTTCGGACCAGCGAAGTACTAAAGACGTTAATCCCAGTTAAAGATGACTGTAACGAATAGAAGTCAGGCTAACCCAACCTAACATAAACTTCAGTCTTTTGAAAGACCCAGGGGAATTTTTAAAGAGTAGACATCTTTTTAGTTTTTGCAATTTGGAATTAGGTATTACTTTAGCTTACGTCGAGCGTGATTTCTCCGAACGAAATAATTCAAACGTCCATGAATCGGAATTATGGTAATACTACATCACAGTGACATGTTTATTTTCATATTACCATTAATATTTTGCTACAAAATACACGGACAGCATGGGCGCCCATCTTGTGGTTTTCAGAGGGGGGCAGGAATAAAGTGACAGTTTTTCTATGATTTACTAAAAGTTATCAACAAGATAACCACTACAACATTTACTAAATTAAGGGCGCAAAAGAACCATGCAATGAAGTACATTAAACCTACCTTAAAGTATACTGGAAGTTGATTGGAAATGCTTAAAAGATTATAATAATGCTAGTGACTTAGTTAGTAAACTTTAAGATATTATTTATGAAATAATTATCAAATGTGTACCCCTGCAAAAATAAGAAGAAGAAAAAACTGTCCCAAAGTATCTGCCCTGGTTTACTAAAGACGTTATTAGGAAGCTCAATGTTAAAGCAATTTATCATATAAAGTCTATAGATACAAAACTGAAAATTCAAAAAACTACTATCTGGAATTTGTTCGATTGCGTAGGGAAGTCAAGGACCTCACAGTCGATATATCATACGAGCGCGGAAGCGAACGAAAACTATCATACAAGGGTACTACGAATGGAGAGGGTGAAAGAATAGGGATAAAAGAAATATGCGCAGAACAAATGCGCAGTAGCTTCATTTTAATTAACACTTCTTTCCTCATCCAAACAACACACACAGACAATGTCCTAATATATCTTTAAAACATTTTTTGTTACGAAAACGTTTTGCGAAAGTGAAAACTAAAGACGGAAAAGACAAATACATTTTATGAAACTAAAAACTGAAAATACTTTTGTTGTGAAAACTTTATTGTAAAGGTAAAAACGTTTTTACATTAAAAAACTAAAAACATTTTTGTAAAGGTAAAAACAAAAGATTTGAAACGACCAAACAATTTTTTGTAAAACAAAAACAGAAAACCTTTTGTGGAATAAAAAAACTGTGTTGAAAGATTTTTAGTGAAACAAAAACAAAAATAAAGAAACTGTTTTGTAAAAGTAAAACAAAAAGCTTTTTGTGACGGTAAAAACTTTTAATCTTTTGATCGTATGTTGAAGTTATAGTTCACAAATTCCATGTTGAAACAATGTTTTCTTATTTTAAAATTCTCTATTTCATGTGTTCTACACGAGATTCTAATTACTGCATTGTCAATGTTTGTACATGTGTATTAAATAATTAATTAAAATATTCACTTGCAACGTAGAGCTGTTAAAATAGTTTGAAATAAAAGGCAAATCAGAATACTTTTTAACATTTTATTATAACACCCTTTTATTATACAGGAAAATATTTAGTATGATTCGTCTTTATGTATCACTGTTTTTGTATTATTAATCTCCAAACACAATATGTTGTACCCTTTGATTTTTTCAACACTGTATGTATTACTTGTCTGGGAAAGCAAAACTATTGAATAGTTTGTATGAACTCTGTAATCATAATATTTTTGTATCACTTGGAAATGTTCTAGTCTGAATATCTTACTTAAGCACAATAAAAGTTCCCGTTACCATAAACCGTTTAATTTATTCCTATACAAATTCCAGTTTTTGTGTATATTAAAACTTAGAACAAGTGACAACGTTGGTTACTGCAAGTCCATGGATGTAGTGTATCTTTCACCCAAAAATCAAGCGGATTCTTTCTCTAGATTCAGAGTCTGTTATCATCTTGTAAGTATTAAGATATTTATGTAACACATTAATAGAATCAGTATGGGATTCACTGTATATCGTGTATATTTGCTCGCAAAGGAAGGGAGTTTTTAATACATCCACCATCCGTAGTACAATCATTTGGCTGCTTAAGTCTCGTGGTCCGAGTCAAAAGGAATATCGTGAAAACACTGGTCACAAATTATACTAAAACATGGTGTCCATTCCTCAAGACTTGGCAGCATATACTGCAGGGACACCTCTGCAAAAGTACAGTCACAGCTATCCATTGTCTCTTGTGTCAACTACACCTGCAGTAGACTAATCAAAATTCAATCATCTCCGCAATTTATTGGATTCCTCAGCCAATGAGATTGTTTTCATTCACATGACGTCATTACATATTATGGCAGTGTTTGTGACCTTCTGATAGGTGTTTTCATTCAAATGACGTCATTACATAGTATGGCAGTTTGTGACCTAAGAGGAGGACTTTGTTTAAAGGAAACGCTATTTTTTATTGGAGCATACTGGTTATGCAACCCAACACTGCACAATTGTATTATAGGTGGTATATGGCCAAGGGGATGGTCGACTCCACTGCGCTTCTTTGCATTTGACATTTTGCTTAACACTACCAGTGACAAAGTTCGGCTCTCGATACGTTATTTTTCTTATCATTTGCTGTATGCAACCTAGCAGTACTAGTGACCAAGTTTGGATCTTGAAATGTAGTCTAAAAATGTTGTATATAGGGGAATAACAGACAATAAGAAAACTAGGTGACATCATTTATTAAAATAATCGAAGGTTGGTAACACTTAAAAGTTTTGTATGAGTTGGCAACCCTTGTTCTCGTTTATGAATTACTGTACTATTCCTAGATGTAATATTTTATTTAATTATTGTAAGATGGAAACACTTCCGACCGTAAGATGCAAACACTGGTTGTTCAGCAATGTCAGCTGTTGAAGGTATTTCTGGCCGAGGATGTGTAACATTTTTAACAAACTCTTTTTTTCTTCCTCCCTCTCTCTCCTACTCTTCCTGTTTTCAATGTCAACAAATGCTCGCAAGCTCTGGCAAAGCATGCACTTCCGGTGCGTAGTGGCAGTTTGTTCGTGTATGTGTGTGTTTCCTCAAGGACTTCCACACACAACAGTCGCCACATGCGGGAAGGGTCATTTTATCATCCAACAAGTAACATAAGCCTGTCTCCCGTAAATATACGAAGCATCGTTTGCAATAAGGTCAGTATCGGAAAAAGGATGAAAATCATCACAATAGAGTTGGGTAAATAAGTATAAATCATGCTGCCGATCCATAAAGGAAGTGAAATATCTCAATTTGTCTCTATCTGTCTTCTTTCATACAAGTGTATATACTCTACAAATACGCACAGACAAGCTATAGCAACTTTAATCTGTTTCCAATATACATTTGTAATAAAATGCATTTTAGTGTTGGATATTTCACCTAGCAGACATTCAGGAAAGGTAAAGCAGTACAGGTTTGTCAATCCATATCGTATAAGCGAGATCTACACTGTAATTACGTGGTGAAAAATACTTGAATCGAGGCAACAATCGTTTCTATAGAACATATTTTATCAGTTTTATCCTTATATTACGTCTAAGCGTGCTTTCCAGTAGGCTTTTTACTATAAAATCATTAGGCGTAAGTAATGTCGGTTTCATGCAAAGTATTACTTTTATTTCAAACATGTGTTCTCCGTACTTAAAATACCGATTATCTTCTTAAATATTACCTCTGAAGCAGTCTTGCCACCAAGCCTTTGAACTATCAAGTCTGATTTTCGTGTTACTTAACCACAAAAAACACAACTTTTTCGTTAAAATTCCTGTTTAAACACTTTTTCTTCTTAAATGTTGTCTACTTATACTTCCAAGGAGCTCCATTTCAGGTAACAGGCAGTACAATACTTACAACTTTGATCAATCAACCTTGCTATCCCATTTAATACGTGATTGTAGTACAATTACCACATTTAAAAACGTAATTAGTCAATGTTATAACACGTTTCTGTGACAAGAAAATACTCTGAAAGATAATGAGGTATGGAGCAGAACACAAAAAAGTGAGATAAACATTTGCGCACAGAAAGTGAAATAAATGATCTCAAAATTACACAAAAATTACATTCAAATGTATATTATTCAAATATATATCCCGTCTATTTTACACATTTGGCCAGAAAGGTTATAAAATGTAATTAGTTTAAGAGAATGCCCAAACTAGGAGCGGGATTCAAACCCGGGCAGATTGATTCGAAGTCCGACACCTGAACCATTTAACTACATATCTCATGCAGAACTGTGTTCACCATAACGTAGTAGTAGTTACGGAAAAGTAGCGATTGAACAGGATGCAATGGCATGTCTTTTTCTTACCTATGTTTATATGAGGAGAAGTTCTGTGATTTTCAGTAAAAGAATCAGCTTCTTTTCGTAAAACTGCAGCTTAATTACTTCTGTCATAGAGGACTGGAAACCCCTCAAGATACTACATTATGCCTTATCATAGCCATGCGTGAGAAATACCAAATATGGGCGTAATGTGGAAGTTCTGATGCCAATCCTGGGCGCAAAAATATACATGTTTACATCGCAATAATAATCCATAATGTGTTTAGTTCACAATGTGCTTTAATGAGATTATTTCCATTGATTTTCTGCTGTGTAGAGAGTCCAATCTGCTGAAAACTCAAGTGATGAAGGGGCCACGATGGCTCTGTTGGTAGAGCGCTTACCTCTGGTGCTAGGGGTCGTCGGACAAATACCTGCTTATGCCATGTGGGCTTTGTTGTGGACAAACACCGTGTGCATGGGTTTTCGCGCGGTGCTCTCGTTTCCTCTCACTTTCCTCATTCCACCAATTCGTCCCATCATTATCCATACGGCCTAGAGGCCTTCAAATAAATTCAAATCAAAATTCAAGGGATGAAATTCGTTTGAAGGTATGTTGCTCCTTGCAGTCAAGTCACCCCTTGATTTTGGATTAGATCATACATTTCACGCAACGGAGTGATTTTTGAAATAACGTTGATTTAAAAAAACAGTTTATCTGAGCCCATGTGGGTTTTATTGGCGTTTAGGGGATATCCTTGGGTTTTCAAAATAAAATGTGATTAAACGTAAACGTAAAGTTGTGCACAGACCTCAGTACCCCAGTCGATAACAGTTTGTCACAACTGTGGAATTCAGTGGGTGTGTTACAATATTTGTTAGAGTGTTAGAAAGTTTAAATTTATACCGTAGTTTCTCGTTATAGAAGTACATAACGTGTGAAAATAATATCATAGAGTTCATAATAGATAGACTTAGCACGCTTCCCCATTTCTGTGTGCGCTAAAACTAAAGGAATTCTGTTCAGAGCACGTGATTTTGAATTCATCCGTTACGTAGCTCTGGTGTAGACGTCATATTCTATTATGAGGTCTATACCAGAGCTGCCTAGTGGATGAATTCAAAATCACGTGGTCTGAAAAAAAACACTAATACATAACACAGAAATGGAGTAGCGTACTGTCTATGTATTATGAGCTCTATGATACTATATGCCATGGGTGAAATTAGGAGAGAGACCCTGGGTGGGGGGCACGAGAGAGACACTTTAAAAGCTATCGTTTAAAAATTATGTCATTTTGAAATAATTTGTGTGGGGGGTAATGATCCCCATTGATATGTCTGGTGCCCTAATAGAAATGTTGAGCTTTTCATGCAGAGAAGTAAAATTATCAAGCAGACTTAAAAGAAAAATGTTTTTGTTTGAACATCTTATGACAAGCCAGTCCGTAGATATTGCATTTTCCGTCTGCAAACACAAATACTAGCATGCACCGCAATACAAAAATGGCCGCCGTTAATAAATCGTTGGGAATAAAAGAATACCCGTTTTGAACTATTCTAAAGAGATATAAACATTAACAGAAATAATAAAATATTAGGAGAGCTGAAGCAACTATGCTGAACAATCTCAGATTGAGTAAGACACATGGAATTTATGGAAAAGGGTTACTTGATTTAAGTAATCTTTGATTTATTTATGAACTTTCGGCATCTCAGATTCGGGCCAGGAAAGGGTGGAATTTGGAAGGTAGTCGTTCAGAACTTAGTTCGTAAGTATCATCTTGGCTTTCGCCTGGTAAAACTGATGAAAATCCCTAGAAAAGCTCAGTCAGATGGGCGACCGTTGGGATCCGCTCTCAGAACTTTCCATTCCAATTGCTAACCAACATACTACCAACTGAGCTACGTTAGCTCGGTTCAAGTAATCTTCAAGTTGAAAGTAATCTGTAATCAGATACTAATACTTATTTCGAAAGTATACTTTTGAATTGTTTAATTTTGTCAAGTAATCTTCGTTAGCACGAAATCTTTTATTGTTGAAAATAAACTTATGGATTATAAATGCCGAGAGGAAGTCCGCTAAAACCTATTAATATTGTAATTTCCACGTTTTTTGAACGCGTGTTCTGGGATGTAGATTAGGAAGTCAGTTATCTTTGAATAAGTTGGAAATGAAACACGTGGAGTAAACTATGTGAGAATTTCTGTTCTGCGAAACTGAAGTTACTTTCGCAAAAATGAATTAGGTTACTAAAGTAAAATAAAAACTAAGTAATCTTAACAACAATCTTAACAGTAATCTTAAAATCAATAATCGGGTTTATTGAGCTTGAAGTATTTTGAGCGCGTATTTTCCATCTTTAAAGATGATATTTATTAGTTCTAATTTGTCGAGCAGTGAAGATCTGCAAATGTGCAAGCTTGTGAGTTTTGTGCTACATTTATTGTAATGTGACATGAGAATGAGAAAACTGATTCCCATTACTAAGGTGGTTTAGACGAACAGTGTTCTTAAATTGATTAAAAGCATTATACTAAAAAGTGCTGAAACATATAAAAGCGAATTTGGTGCATATTATAAAGGTAAGCAAGAAAGTTGTGTCGCCTATTCACCTACCACCTTCGAACATCGATGTCACCTAAGACGTAATTGGAAGATCAAAAATAGTCCCCATCAGCATCGACGACCTTCTGCCAACGTTCTGGAAGGCCATGGATTCCATCGCGATAGAACTTGGTGGGCCGTCTAGCGAAGAAGTGCATTTTGCACCTCTACTAGGGATTTGAACTGGCGTCCGCTAAGGTGATTGTCCAAGGAATGGAACAGGTGAAAATCGGACGGTGCAATGGCCAGGGAGTATGGCGGATGCACTAGTGTTTCCCATCCAAGGCGTAGAATGGTGTCAAGGGTCATCCTAGCCACGTGAGACTTAGCGTTGTCCTGTAACAGGAGGGCCCCTTTGCGATTCAGAAGTGCTGGCTCCAGAGTTTTGAGTTTTTCTTGAACACGGCTCAACTGCTGACTGTACACAGTTGCATTGATGCTCTGACCAGCTGGTAGCAGTTCCCGAAGCACGATGCCGCGAGCAGTTCAAAAAACACACAGGAGGACCTTCTTCTGGTTAAGTGCTGGTTTCAGCTGTTTTGGAACCGGTTCATGGGATGCTAACCAATGATGACGGCGCAGTGGAGCTTAGTACAGGACCCACTTCTCATCACATGTCAACACCCTGTCCAGAAATGGCTCCTTCCTCAGGCGAGACAGCAAAGAAACACAGTCTGCTCGCGTTGCCTTCTGGCCCGGAGTCAAATCATGTGGGACCCATCGACCCAACTTGTAGTGCTTCCCAAGTTGATGGAGGTGCTGCCGAATGGTTTCTCCACTCACACTGAATTTTAGTCCCAGTTCCTCACATGTCTGGCCACTTTTCGCCTCAATTGCTGCCTGAAGATCTTCATTTGGTACCTGTGTTGGTCTTCCTGCACGTGGTGCGTCTTCGAGCGTTTCGTCACCGTCCTTAAACTTGGTAAACCACCGCTGCACTATCCGCATAGCAACGACACCTTCACCAAAGGCCTGGCATATCTTCCGCCCCGCTGCAGCTGCGTTTGACCTCAGTTTGAACTCGTAAAGGATACATGCCCTTATGACGCTCTGTGGAGGTCCCATGTTCACTCTGTCCTTCCGCACGTTCACAGTGTAACTGAACTGCCACAACCAGCTAGTATATTGGCTATACCCACACCAACAACTGACCTTTGCCTGATCTCCATTCGCATTCAACTCACGGTGTGAGGGCCAATTGAACACAGACCTCCACAAAAAGCGACAAATCTTTCTTGGTTCCCTTAGAGAGTTTGTGTCTAGATTTTTAGTTGAAGTAGTATTGCAAGGACACAATAGGGCGCGTGAAAGTAGAGTATGCTCCCTAGTTTAGTATTTTGGAAAGTCGTTGTCTTTTTCAATATTTGTTTTGATGAGAAGTACAGAATTCTTAGAGTCTCGCTTAGTTTTTGAGACGTATTATTTTGTTATTTTTCAGAAAGTCAAATGATTTGTAACCTTTTCACAATAATGACTAAGTTTTATCAATAAATTTGCTTAAAATAATACCAAGGTCTATTTTTGGTTAATAATCAAAGTTTATAATACAATACAATTGTTAATGAATGGGTGTGGTAATTTCCTTTAAATTCTGATGCCTTCCATTCAAGTAAATTGGCAAGTTTCTTCACCGAAAAATGGAACCAGTATTGAAAGTTTTGTGACTTTAACAAGTCAAGAAGTGTCATTTGAATAATCAAATTTCTGTTTTGCAGTTAAGTATGTTCTCTAAAAAGAGAGAAAAATAAATTCAATTCACGTTAAGCATTCTTTATTTGTTACATAATTTAT
>JAGDQP010016380.1:0-40688 GCA_022664845.1 Lepisma saccharinum
AATACAGCTAAAGACCTATTGGTATTACTATTTTTAAAAATCTATTCTAAGTGCGAAATTTTTAAAATTATTTTTTACCCAAAGGAATGGATTTGGAATATATTTTAGTTTACTTTTAAAAATTGAAGAAAAGTAGTTGAATGTTAGTTTAACTAAAAAAATGGGAGTGCTATGCATGCCTCCTAATGTTTGTAGTAAAATATAATGAACTCACCTTCAAATACGCTTGGAATCTGGTTTTCAAAGTATACAAGGGAAGGGAAGTCTCTCACACCATAACCCTCTGCAGTCTTGAAATCCTGAAAACAGATGCCCAGAGGCATCAGTGCTTTTTTTAACCAATATAATCTCTAATAGAAGCAATTGTAGCATGCGTTTATACAAGAGCGAGCAGGAAAATGTTCCGCAATCATGTCATATGACTTCAATGAACTTATAAAAGCAAATATTTTGAATCAGCATCACCCAATGAACTTAAATAACATAATATTACGTAATAAAGCTAGAACATTGAATTATTTCGAAATACTAATCAGTTTGGCTCTACTGTGTCTTATTCGATATTTTACTTCCGCACTACAAACATATTTGGTAATATGAAGGAAGAGATTTTAGAATGGTATAAAGGATGCAACTCATTTCTGCATTTCATCAACGAAAAAAACTGAAACCATGGGAAACAGTCTTCAAAATGCTATTATTACTTACTGTGAGCAGGAATTGAGCTCAGCGTGTAACTGGAAGTAGATCAATTTCTATTAGGATGCAAACTGGAAACTTCTTTTTGCTTTCATCATGATCCATAAAAGCTCAAACTGGAGTTACTAATTTTCTTACTAGTTAGCTAACTCTCTCCCTTACGAAACTCGCAAATGCATTGTCGCACTAACAAACGTTCGCCATTGGATTCTATACTGGGCAATACCAAGTTTTTCTATACCTGGGAAACAACAATTTTTTTTCTATCCTGGGAAATGCAAGTGATTCGTTTCCAAGATTTAAATTAAAAAGTTGACGCATACAAAAAGATTTGTAGTTTCTCCCAAACTTCAAAAATGTGTGCACGCAAGGCACTGATCGTAGTAGAATGTAAAGATTTCCAAAGTTACAGCTAGTATAATATCAGACGAGTAGTTGAAAAGAAAAATAATTTGTAGTAGTATATTTATATTAAGAAAATTTTGTTTAAAGCTTGTCTATTGTATAAAACTTTCTATTGAATTGTTATTACTTGCATTTTTCTAGGGAAATTACAAGAGCATTTACAGGTATAACCAAGTTTAATACTATCTTGATTTTCCTCTACCGTATGACCGTTTTATGAAAAACCTGGTATCAATATCTGCTTTAAGTTCAGATAATGATTTTTGTCTTTATATATGTCTTGATATTATTATTTCTGTTGAAATATTTGTTTTCATTTTTTATTTTTACTTTGCACTGATGGTTTACTTTTATTGCTTGACAGCCGAGTGTAAAATAACCACTTGTGCTGCATCTGAGCTCTTGTTAATAAGTAATAACTTCCTTGGAATTACTCAGAATTCCTTTGAAAGTTTGCAGAACGAATGAAATATTAAGAGCAAATTCTTATTTTCAGAATATGATAATAAATGTCAATTCTAGGCTGCGACTTCGGATCAACATTAAAGCTTTAACTTTGACATTTTTCACCATTAGAGTAGATTAATCGCAATTATACTTGTAATAAGATATTCAGTTTCCTTTCAGTTATTTGTGTAAATCTGTTTGTATATCATTGAAATGTATGTTATATTTAATTTGATAAAATACTTACAAGTTTGATTGTGTTACTCTTTATCTATGCGCGTAAGTAATCCTGGATGTTAAGTACACATTTTACGCTATTAAATTTCTTTCATACTATTCTTGAGGTACTAAAGAGAAGGTTCTGGGTTCGATCCCAGCGGCCAACTGCTCTGACTAAGATTTTCCCAGTTTTTTCCTCAGTTGTTACACCAGGCAAATGCAGGATGGTAACTTCAACTTAGGCCCTGGTCTACTCCTTTCCGCTTCCTTTCCCTTCCTCTATACAGGCCTGAGTCTTAGAGGTCTCAAGGCCATAAATCAATTCAATACTTGAAAGCACATGTCAGGCTACTATTCTATCAAATAGCTAAATAACTTTTTAAAAACTTCTAAATGTACAACATAGCTAAAACAGCATAAATATGAAATTTACTTGTATATGAGTCGTGCATGTACAGGTTTGGGTAATCATTAACTTATATCTTCAGCACGAGACCTACAAAATTATTCATAAAATCAATACAAAAAAAAACTTCAACAAATATTATGTGAGCTCAAATTCCTGCCCTTCCCGTGAAATGAGAATATAAATTTGCGAGCAAGCTTACAGGAAAATTTTAAATTTTACAAGAGCAGTGTTCTTGATGTGATGGCAGAATTGTAATCTTCTAAAATTTTCATCTATCAATCATTGCAAGTGATCGAGTCATTGAATTAGAACAGAATTTTAATCCTAAACTGAAGAAAAGATTGAGTACGACTGTATTATTATTTTGGGGATCAACTGTGTGAAATTCCAAAAGTAGCAACAATGAAACTTTTGCACCCACAAACATAACTTAAAAACAAATATAAAGAAAAGTCTGCAGGAAGACATAGTTATAAATATTCTTGTCATACTTGCTTCGGAAAGCTCTCAGACATCAAAGATTGAAATCAAGCAAGAGTTGATTAACTACTTACTGTTATATTTCAAAAGATTTCCTAAGCAAATATTTACTTTCAAATATATCCAATATATTCTATACATTTGTTACTATTATATTTATCTTCTACAAAACCATCTTCCATGGTCTTGAAGGATCAGAAATAAGTTTCTGCTCACACTGTAATAGTCATGCTAGTATATCAAGTTAAAAGTTAAGGTTTACTAAGAAAAATATATTTTAGAAAACTAAATGGAAGTTTAATAACAACAACTATATATACAATATATACCTAAAGTACAACTTATAAATACACTTTTGTACTTACACATTATTAATCTCCAATTCGAGTTGAAAAATTAACTGTATTCTACAGTTCATTCTTCAACAGAGAACCTCTTCAGAAAAGATGGATACAAAAAGAGAGTGGGTAAAGAGGAAACAAGGAAGAAGGAGTGTACAATAGAAATCCTCCTAGATTTCGATTGCTCATATTCCTTCTACTTTCGTCCCACATTTTCCATCCGTTTTAACTACCCACCTTAACTCAATAAGTTTTCTGTTGAAGAATGAAACTGTACAATAGTGATTTCTTTCAACACTAATAGAAGCCTAGCAGCACATAAGTAAGTAAGTACAACGGTGGAATTGATGATCCTACGGAGCATTGTGGATGTTCACAACATTATAATTCAAAACTAGTACAACAAAGAAGCCAAGAATCTAGTTTAAAAAACTGTCAAAATATTCCAAACGCTACCATCATTATTTCATTAAAGAAAGAATTACGGTATCTATTTCCAATTAAATGGCATCCAACACATATTTATCTGTAACAAAAATGCAGCTTAACCTCAAAAGTCGATGGAAACTGATAAAGTTCCAATTAATAATAAATATTACATGCATCGAGGATGTTAGGTTAGGTTTCATTGGTGAGGTTCATTCAAGAAACATGACCGAGTGATAACGAAACTTAATCTTGGGGTAATGTGAAATACCTGCCCATTACAGAAATTAACATATCCATATTTGTACAAATGTCGTCCCATCTTTGTTAAAAGCCAGTAATTACTTTTAGAAAATCGGACTCTATTTGATTGCATAATTAGTCTTCAGTTGTTTATCATAACAACACAGTTAAATTACTTAAGTTTAGTATAACAGCTGAGAGAAACTGCAATTTCTTCATATTTGTTTCAAATGCAGAATTGCAATGTACTAACGTTAGACAAAATAAGCAATACACTTACATACATGAGCAGATAGTCTCCATTTGCAAATTAAACTTAAATTGTCCCTGAATTAGCAGATTTCTTGAACACTTTAACATATCTCATTTGTAAAAATAAACGAAAGTATTTTTAAATTCTAGAGTGTCTAGATGCCAAATCAGTACTGTATCTATCGCGAATTCATAAGTTAAGTGTGGTTGGACAATAACTACTAAATCTCATTCATATTAGGATCTAAACTTCCGTTCCTGTATTTTATATATATATATATATATATATATATATATATTCAAATTACCTTAGTACACAATGTTCTGCTGATTTTTTACATCTTAATATTTTAGGGAAGGAACAACGAAATTTGAGTTAGTGCGCCTGGTTATACATGAATGAACTGCTCTTACTTTCTTGAAAAATTGGTTAAAAAAATAAAGGAGTACAATTCTGCTCGTATTGTTGTTTTTGAACTCAATATATTTCTTGTTGAAGAATTAGTTCCTACATGACATTTCTGAAGTCTATAGACTTTTTAGAAACAAATTTGCGTTTATAAATCTAAAGTGTTTGCTTTGGAAAATTCTTTGAAATAGATTCGATATGCTTTTGACGTAACTTATCTTTGGAAAAAAAGTAAATGAGCAGGACCATATCTTCATGAACGTTCCTTTAAGATCATACACTTTTTTAAATATCTTATGGATATACAGCTATAATGGCTAAATAATAAATAACAGGAGCTTACAAATACCTTCCAAGAAGGTAGAAATGTGAATATTCTTCCTTAAAGAATTACCAGTTAATTCGTTCAAAAATAAATATATCTATTCATAGACTGTTTTTACAGTACACTGAAGATTGACAATAACTACAAAATTGTTAATACCTGTGTTTTCACAAATGCAATGCCGTGTCTTTCACAATCATCATCAATATTCTCAAGTTCCTCGAGGATTGCAGCACATTGTTCACATTGATCTGCAGTGGCATCTGAAATTTTATGTCACAAATGAACAGATATTCTGGTTTCTACAGTAACAGAAGATACTTATACATCATGTAAAATATCTAGAAATTTATATTTAAAATACAATACTTTCTTTAGGCAATCACGGAAAAGCACCTAAATTCTACAACAACGTACGTAAATTGGGTTTGAAAATATTTCTCATTAAGAAAAATGTAAATAACTAATTTAGGAAGTTTGAAATTAAAATAAATATGTAAAGTTTTTTATGACTCTAAAAGTTAAATATATTTTCAATAGTATATTCAAATCTTTTAACTACAATATTGTCCAAAATATAATACGAGAGATCCATTTAGTAAAAGTGTCTTTCACAGAAATATTAAACATGCCTTTGATTCCTTGTAAATTGTAAATTCAAGAATTATAGTCTCCAGTATCTCATTAATAGTAAAAAAGAGAGATTCCTTGTAATTTCTGTATAATTGACATAAACGTTACGCAAAACTTTAAAAAGATATGACTCATCGTAAAAAGTTATATTGTACGATATTTATTTTCGTGTTATAATTGAGCAATTAGCATTGTAATGGTTGTAAGAAATATATGAAACAAATTCACTTTTAAAGTATATATTAATTTATTTATTCTTTTTCATACTAAAAAAGTGTCCAAAGCAGAAACTATGCAGTATTATTACTCACAGTATTCTACGCATATTATATGATCACAGATTATTGCTAATTGAATATAATTCAGCACACATTATGAAGACCATTATATTAAACGAAACAGAAGTGTTAACTAATATCCTTCACATAGTCATTTCTTGCTGAAAACATTAAAAAACACTATGTCAATGCAAACACGTGATTATAACTTTAAACAAAATACTCGACGGAAAAAATTAGCATGCATTTCAAATGTATAAACACAAAAATATATCATGCACTACAGATTGTTTCAAAAAAAATCAAAAGATCTACACAAAAAGTTCACATAAATGACTCGTCATGCAAAAAGATATATTTTTTTGTATTACTCAAAACTTTAACGGAACTTGCAAGATAAAAATAAATATGTCAACTATGACCAAAAGTATTTGTGTAATGGTAATAAATACTGTTGTAAAAACTGAGAAAAGTAGAATTAAATAATGAGAAAAGGAATCAATGACAAAGCCGTTTTTTTTTATATGACTGATATAAAATAATTAAACTAGACTTGATACTATATAAATAAACAATAAATAATTCATTTTTCATTACTTTGCAACACTCACAGTACTATCTTTGCATAGTAAAAACTGTAATTCTAAATTGACAACAAAATTGTTTTAAAAGTACTCAGATTTGTCTTGTAGTGGGTCATTCACTCAAACCTAGAATTAGATCCAGCAAATACCTATTGTTTGTGCCTTGACGTCATTAATGTCGTATTTACTGATATAAGTTCACGTTAAACTTCTGCTTGTGATCACTGCACTTACGTTGGTCGTTGTTGAGACTGTGGGTGACGAACCCAGTGCGGATATTGCACAGCGCATTATTATTCGTCCTTTTTCTTTAAACAAATAAGTCAAATGTGCTGAGATTGTGCGAAGAATAACAACACAGTTTGGAGAACAAGCTCTGAAGAAGACAAAAACGTGTGAATGGTTTTCCGGTTTAAAGAAGGATGTGAATATGTTTGTTACAACTTTGGTTTGTAGTAGGAGGCGACAGTAGGGAACGATGTTATTATTTAACGTGTAGAGAACTGTATCATGACCTATAGGCAAGTAACTGTTTGTGAAATAGTGAAAAAAAGCATCCATAAATATTAGAAGTGATTAATAGCTTTTCCACGGTCATTTAAACTTTCGTAAGGTCCAAGCAAAGTAGGTTCTAAGACAGGTAACTCATCCTCGGACGCAAAGAGAATTTGCCTCTGCTCAGAATTGATTAAAGTGAAAACATTAGATTGGAAAGTCCTCCCAGAACTCCCTACAGTACTGTTATTTTGTTTTAGATTTCTATTTAGTACCTTCAAGAAATCTTTGGGCAACAGGCAATTTTATCCAGAAGGTGAACTTAAAAGTATGTTACAGTGGCTCTTTTTTTAAAATATATATATGTATATGTCAATGTAATTATGAATTTACGGAAAAGAATTCCAAATTCCTTTTATCATGTCACTTAGGAGTAGTGATGTAGGCAATGCTGCCTTGAGATGAACAGTGAAGCCAAGTTGACAATTTTACTAAAATTTAAAACACAGTGCTTAGATGTAATTGTTTAAAATTTTTTTACACTATCTTCACCAACATAATGTCTGTGTATTTTAAATGGAAGTAACGAAAGAAAGAAGTTCGCATTTTTATTCGCTATTAACAATTGAATAACGCAACGCACAAGTACTGCGATAACATATTTCTGGAAATCGAAATTTAAACAACAATATGTATTTTGCAAGTTGTTGTTTATGTCGCTTTAACATAAAAATATTCGTTCAAGGGCACTAAATAAGTTCAGATTCTATTAAGAATTCCTTGTTTCAGTACAAGAGACATTCAAGTAAAGTAATTTGTAGTAGAAGCATTACACACGACAGACGCCACTGATTAGTAGAAACAACAATCAGCTGATTTGGTGACCTCTGAGATTTCTCGTCAGATTTCAAGCGGAAAATGTTCTACTCTTGCATAAAATAAAAAGAACATTCACATTTTACAAGTCAATTATTTCAAATTTTTTTTACAGTGTTTCGTTTGATTCAATAAACTTCGTCAGGTGTTGAGTTTGTATACTTAAAACTTTATGTTGTCCTTTTACCACCTGACGACGTTTACAGAAATGGATAAATTATAGTGGAATTATGAATTAATTGAAATGTAAGAGGCGTGTTTTTCTTTCCTATTTTATTTAAGAGAGTGACAAGGGCGATGTGATGAAAATGTGGTTCGTCTTCAAATTTTATTCTTAGGATGAGTGTTATTTCCTTGCTTTTATAGAGCTCTGAATTTCTGCTGATACCTAAATAAAGCAGTCTCGTACACAAATTTCTACACAACTACACTATGTTATATGAATACCTTTGACTCATGTTTTAAATAATTCTCTTAGAAATAACGATATTTTTTCCTTGTTTAAAGAAAAATCACAACATAAGTCTTAGATTTTGAGGATTTCAAATGAGTCGTATTTAGTTAGTTGACTATATCCGGCATTGAAGAAATGTGACAGAAAGATACCAGGAAAACCATAAGCCACAAGTGAATCAGTAACAATCAAATGTGTTCTTTCAGAATTACTGTACTAAAAAAATATCAACAAACCTAAGATAACGCAGCACAGCTAATTTGTGATATTTCGTTGATAACTAAAATGGCAAAAAATAGAAACTTAATCTTTCTTTACAACGATTTTGCTTGTATCATTAATTAAGACGCTTAAATTTCGCAACTGTAAATTCGCGAAAAGAAGTGGAACTCATCAAATATACTAGGAAACATTATTTTCTTCTGAGGCGAAGTTCTTCTAGCCCGCACTGCACTTGCGAGTTTAAGAAGTTTGACCTTTATTTAGGAGTTATGACATGTAACCACGAATCACAGTAATATTAGAGAGCTTTATAGTGAGATCATTTGTTAATTGTAAATGTGACTTCCTCCGTATTCCTTGTGCTTTAGCTTTTGAAACTACACGTTTTGATTGAAATATTAGAGTAGGCTTCAGACTTTGCAGTTACTTGTTCGTTTGTTTGTTCATACTTCTTATTCAGTGTCCATATGGTAAACAAGTGTTTGCCATACCAACGAGAATGATCGAGAGAGTTTTCTGAACAATTCTAGACGTTTGTTGCCAAAGTTTATTCTAAGCTGCAGTACATTAAGAAGCGCCTACAAGTGATTGCTGGAGGCACACTCAACGTCAAGGTAAAACTGCAGCTGATGTTACTCAAGAGTACCATAAAACGTCCTGCAATTAAAGTAGTTTAAGCTCTGCACCAATATACTGATGAAGCTGTAGAAACTCATGGACGGTGATCCTGCAGAACAGTTGATCATCTTTCAGAACTCTTCGAAAAACAAAACATTCTTACAAAAAGAAAGACCCCTCTTTCAGAACATTTCAAGGAGGAAATGATTTCTCTTCATGAGGTTGGGTACATGCATATCGTGAAGACTATCCTCTAAAATTCTGGATCCTATGCGAGAGGTCCATTGCTCTTTTGTTGATGACATATTTCGCAATGGGGCCCTAACCCTTCAAACACAAACTGTGATGGTTTTCTTTTTGCTTGTATTCTGACAGATCTAAGGACCAATCTCTAGAGCATAAACTAGGAATTCATGTCTGCATAACACTTTGATTCTTTAATTTAATTATGTTCTTTGAAGCTTCACCAGATTCTAGAAAATTGAATAATTCACTCTTTTGTTTTGTTCTCAACACGTGAATCAGAAAATAATGTCCAGTTGTGCAGAAAAATACATTCAAGTTCCAAACAGAGTACATGAGCTCTTGTTAGAAGACCCACACTAAAGAATTTTCCAATTGATCTCACAAATTTTAAGGCTTACTACAGAACTATCGTCATAATTGTCCAAGAATTTGTCCATCCTATTCATATAATTTGAGTGTATCTAATTATTACAATAAATTATTATGTATAGTTTATAAGTATATGCTACTAATAAATTGGAGA
The DNA here is from genome assembly GCA_022664845.1 of Lepisma saccharinum. Classification (NCBI taxonomy): domain Eukaryota; kingdom Metazoa; phylum Arthropoda; class Insecta; order Zygentoma; family Lepismatidae; genus Lepisma; species Lepisma saccharinum. The sequence goes on from JAGDQP010016380.1 coordinate 9,585, forward strand.
TAAATATAGGAATATTGAAAAAAGACAGATATCAAGTCATGCACAACACATTGTTGAAATGTATTTCAACTTACCTGACTTGTACTGTGAATAATTGTGTTTTCAAAGTATACAGTACTATCTGTTGTGTACACAAATTGGTATGTCATACCAAACAAAGAGTGTTAAACATAGTTCATAATATATTTCTTTTAATTTTAAGGGTAGATTTGGGTAATTACTCTATGGTAACTAAAATCTTAAACACTTCCAGGTATGGAGTTCTGGTAACAACAGAAAATAATAATAAAAAACTTTATACAGTTATTACAATGCAACTACTTAACGATTAGCAATTGATACAGATAACACTGATCATGAAAATTTTCTAGATTAATTATGGTCATTTGTATTTAAAGCTTAGCTTGTCTCCTCATTTTAAAAGTGTTTGTTTAAACATATAAGGAAGTACATAACATGTTCATACATATGAATTTTAACATGCCTTCACCATCAAAAGGCTACTGGAAGGAAGGTATAGTACACAAGTAATGATCACACACGAGATTTACTCCAAGCTGCAACTTCCAAACTTATGAAATAAATATTTTGAATTAAAATAAACCATGCGAGGAAACACATTTTGAGGGATAGAAAGAAATCTTTTTTTGGCTTTCCATATTCCTTTCAATTTCAAAACATGGAAATATACCCTTTGGTGGTGGTGGTGGTGGCGGAGGCGCTCCTTCTTGCCCTTCAGGAGTTGGTATGGTTATTGTCATTTTCTTCGGCCTGCGCTTTGGAGAAGTACAAACATCACACAGAGTCTTGTTCCCTGAAGAACAGGGCAAAGACATGCTCATGATGTTTTCGACGTCCTCACATAAAACCATTTACAATAATTACTTAAGTTTTAAAACTTACTAATGCTAATAATTAATGTAAAACTAAAATAAGCGTTAACTAAGAGATTGAAGTTATAAAAGAAAAATCTACGAACTATATAAATCTACAATACTTACTAGTGTAGCACAAAAAAATACTGTACTACTTATACTAAACTTAGTTACAAAAGATAGCAAGCTATATATACATAAGCAGACATCACAATGTGAATATTTCAATATTTTAATGTCCTTTATTTTATTGTGAATCTAATCTGAGTAGCACAGCATAGTCTTAAAGCACAACCTTAGAGTTTATATATAATCTCTTTGCGTTAGCATCTGTCTATTTTCAATACGAAATTTATTGTTGGGAACAATTTTGTTTTGATTATTTCTATTTTTGTTTATATGCAGTGTTTCATAATATTCTTTGTTAAGTCAATTTAATTTACACTTATGCGCTTAAGAAATATCTATGTCTTAAGTCTGTCACAAGTCCGAAAACTTATATATTTCGGAGAGCGTATTCCGTAGTTTGGGTGGGAGAGGTAGTAACAGGACTTTAATCTAGGTACCGTTTTCATTTTTGCCCGATGAAACTGAGGAAACTTCCAGGTTGAAACTCATATCAACTTGCAGACTCCAGTAAAAATTCTTTACAATTACATCGAGACCACGGGGTTGGTAATAGTAGACTTATTCTAAAGTAATATTTAGTTCTGAAGCAATTCTGTGTTATTCTAATGAAGAGGGATAGCTTTGAAAGAAAATTAAACTTTAAAAAATAATTTTAACAATAATCTTTACGAATTTGATATATGTAATATAAGCCAATACAGATTTTATGTCTTCTTAAAGTTATCTGTGTTTCAATTTTTTTATATTGTGGGATGATCAGAAAGCTTTGGTTTAAATTAAGTACGTTTTTAATGATTAGGATATAATCTGTTATTCATGGTTCATAAAAAGGAATGAAGATTAAATCAAGTCTGTTATGTTTTACTTTAATACCGAATTGTAGATATTATGAGCATGCTTGAGCACCGAATAGCATTGCGAGAAGAAAAGACACTGTGATAGAACAAGCGGATAAAGATGGTGAGGGTGGTAGTGATGGACAAACAATGGTATGAGAGAAAACTGGATGAAGAAGAGATAAGGAAGAGGATAGAGGAAGATTGCAAGAAGAGAGGATTGAAGAAGCTGATGGACGAAGAGGAAGGTTTTCCGAAGATCCACAAGAAGGAGCTGCAGCTGAGGTCGGTCCGAGACTGTAGAAACAACATGTTACAGAGGTTAGAAAAGATAACTAACAGAGTAGCGGAGGCACTAAGAAAGTGTCAAGAAGGTAGAGTGGTATATTCTGCTGACAAGTGAGGTTGCGAAGTTAATAGAAGGGCTACTGCAAAAGAGACAGAGTACTGTGATGTTCAGCGTTGATGTGAAAAACAGGTTTTCTAGTCTAAGAAGAGAGGAAATACAGCGTATATTGAGCAAAGAAATGGGACAGAAAATTATACAACGGTGAGATAGTGATAGAAGGCTTTAAAAGTAGTATAGGCGAATGGGTTTGGTAAGGTAAGTGATAAGATGGTGCATTACAAAGATGGTTTCAGTACAAGATCATGTATAAACCCAGTGATAAAAGATTTGGTGATGAATGATTGGTAAAAGATGATGGATAAAGTGAAGGACAGACTGTTCTTGTTTTTCAGGTACGTAGATGACTGTTTTGGTATATGGAAAGGATTGAGAAGAATATTAGACATGTTTTTACAGGAGGAACTTCATGATGCCTATTAGGGGATAGTGTCCTTATAGGCATCATGAAGTTGTTTTGAAAGTGAGATTGAAGAGAACAAACTGTGAAATTCCTTGGATATCAGACTGGAGAAGACAAAAGAGGGAAGATTTTTAACTTCAAAATTCTAGAAGAAATATGCGGCGGGAATTTTTGCCAGAAGAAGAGTGATGTAGACGAAGTGAACAAAGTAAATTTCACAAGGAACATGGAAGAAAGTATATAGAAGATTAACACAGAAGAAGAGCAGAGGAAGGAAGATGTGGAAAAGTTTTGGGAACAGCTGAAGTTGAATGGATATAGTGAGGATGACACATGAAGAACTAGGAGTAAAGGGGACAAGAAGAAATGAAAGAACGAAGCAATTGATGAAAAGTGTAGAAAAGTTCAGATTGAGTTGCTAGAGTAGTGTATTATGCTTTGGAGAGGACTGGAGCGAGGAATGAGTAGGACTGATGTTTTTTTGATTTATTATATTTGTTTATTTTATTTATTTATTAGCGTTATTATTTATTTAATTGCGCATTGATTCAGATTTAATTTTATGTATTTAATTTCCAGTGCTTGAAGTGGGTTAGAGAAGGTAAGAAAACTCTTGTACCTACTGGCGACAATTGATTCATTTAAATAGTTATTAATATGATTCAATAATAAAAAAGGTAGGGAAACGCTAATTCCAAAATTAAAAAAAGAAAAGGTTCGATGTTTTCCCGCGTGCCCCTCCCCACACTTCGAGCTATGAGTATATCTCTCGAGCTTGAGATAGTGTCTAGTTGATTAGGGAGAGTATGACTGTAGCCTATGTTAAGGTCTGACGAAGTAAACTGTTAATGAAAGGTGATTGGTTGAAGTTTTCGGAAAGTTAATAATCTCTGTAACGTGACTGGTGGTAGATGAAGGAAGGTTCTCTGGCCTTCTGACGCTTAGTTATGCACTCAGATAATGTTGAGTAATGTTTGCCTGAAGATGGTGTTGATAGAACACTGAAACTGTTACGTTACTGTGTGGTTTTTGTAATAAAGTGTAGTTGATTAGGTTTGTCAGTGTATTTTAATTATCTTAACTAATAGCTACGAAATATGAACTATAATGTTGTCAAGAGTTTGGTAGTGTATAATACACTTTTATTTGATTAAGCAATTAGTAATAGTGTATTATGGTGAATAGATTTGGTTTGATAGTCGTTTGTCTTTTAGTAACAAATTATAGATATCTTACTAAGAAGTTTTAGTCATTAAACAGATGCATTTGGCATTTAAGTGAACTTTGGTTATAGTTCTTATTTAGCAATACTAGTTAATAATTCTTGATACGAATACATTTGCCACGTAACAGCATCTGTCCCATAAAGTAGGCAACCGAACCTAATGCCAATTGATTTCACTCGCACCTAAACTACACACAATCTCGGCTACTTTTTATTGGATATTGTTTCATTAAGTGTGTGTATATGACGTTCTACGTTATTCTCAATGTTACACTTAAGAATACTTTCCTCAGCAAGAAAAGACTGAAAAGTATTTCTTTAAGTAGCCTTCGCTTAAATGTTATTTATTGTACACAAGAGATGAAAACATTGATTTTTTTAAAGGTACCGATATCTATGGCTTTGTATTCAAGAGGTCCTGGGTTTGACATCAGTGGTCGACCATCCTGACTGAGGTTTCTTCAGTTTTCTCAGTTGCCAGGAATAGCTGTATGGTATCTTCTAATAAGGCTCTGACCGAATCCTTCCTGTATCATTTACCCTACCCTATCTGAGCCAGAGCAATAAATGCCTAAAGGTCATAAATAAATTCAAATTATCAAGATCCACACAAGCAAGGTGCTCTCACATTCTTATATTCAATTCATACTATATGTATTTTTCTGATTATATTGATTGCAATATCCCAACTGTATCGACTACTTATAAGGATATAAAAATATGTTAATGGTTGCTTCATATTGATACCATTCTAAGTACAAATCTATGCTGTAATAAAAACTAAACATAGTTATTAGAGAACATTTACTTTCTACAAAAAAATTGCTAAAAGCATTATTTATCTAAACAATAATAATATGCATGTGCAATTGAATTAGAAATATAAAAAATACTAATATTTATACAAAAATGCATTAAGCGATGTTACAAATTAACACATGAAGCAAACTTAAATCTTCATGCAAATAAATATGTCACAGTATACTTAATTTTTAGAAGTATAAATTCATGTTCGTTCCTTATGAGGAATAGCCCTTACTCAAACTAATGTGAAATACTTACAGAAATATATAGCGATAGCTTCTGTTTTTTCAATCACTCTACGAAGGCCTTCTCCTGCAATATCTTCTATGATATCTGCACCTGGATCTTTCTGAAGCAAAAGCCATTCAAGAAGACGTTCCTCATTATACAAATCTCCTGTTGATCGTAAAAATGTACACGATTAATTAGTATTTAATACATATTCAATAGTTTAATGCACAGACAAAAGTGAAACTAGACAACGAGGAAATGTTTGTGGGGAAAAGAATAAATGTAAGAGAATTTTAAGCTTGTACTTAAGTAAAAACTAGCAAAAAAGGTATGTTTAATGACTTACCTAATATACAGAACCCAATCTTATCATTGATTCGCTGATAAGAGATTTGGTGCATTATTCAATGTATTCAATGTATTCAATGTGTATTAGACAGTAATATGTAAAATGATGTACACGGGAATAGAATACTTCACTCTTAAATAACTTTACGTACTTGTGTTTTAGGCTCGAGTTTCTTCGGTGAGGTGGCATTTCTTTTAAATTAAGGTACGATGTTTTAGTAGCTCGTTTAGTAGTTTAATTTATTACTTTATCAAGACAACCACTAGAAACTTAGAAAAATAGTGAAGGAAAATAGTGAAGATGACAAGGGATATAAGTAAACACCAATCTTTTCCAAATTCATCATAATATTCAGAACTCATTGTAAGTAGAAGAATTATGCTTGCTATCGATTAGGTTTAGTTGAGCAGCGTCCTTGGCTCAAACGTAATGTCACATGGTCTGACAAGTTTAAATTTCTTCAGACAACCTTTGAATGTAATTGCATATTCACTTTACATAGTTTTAGAAAAGAGTCTATCATTAAAATTTTCATTTGCAAAGTTCCTAAGACTGAAACGACAGCAAAGAGATATTTAAAATTAATAAACACATATCTACTTATGATTTGTCTCTCCTTTGTAGTCTCAGTAGTGACATGCTCTTCATGCACGCTTAGCAACTAACGTTTCGCGATATGTATATACTTATCCGGATTATTTAAAGTACTAGATACTACATTGCAGAGGAAAGATAGACAGTGCAAAGGGAAATGAAGGTGAAAAGAAAACAGAATACGTGTATCTCGTCGTAACCATTTCAGTGTTTTGAAAATGTCGATGTGGCCTGTTGGTGTAAACGAAAATTACTTTTAAATGTTAACCATTTTGGTGAAAAGCTTGTGGTGTATGTTGAGATTATAATGAAATTGACTACAATGTTTAATGTATGTTCGTGCGTTCCACTGTGTTTGTATAATGAACCCAATGAATAGATTTTTAGATATTTTGTAACAAGATTCCTTTGTGCACTTTGGTTTTATACAGGATGCGTAAACATGCAGTGTTGTGCTTTTCAATATACAGGTGCTTGGAAAATGGATTGGAAGAAGTATCCTCTCATGTTTCCAAATTCTTATATAAAGATTACATTTGATCACGACAGATCTTTTTATAGGAACATATTTCATAAAATTCTGAAAGTTGTACTTGAACCAAGTAATAACCTGTGTAATGTCTAAGAGATTTTTGAACAATTCTGGGAGGACATATATGTTAGTCGTAAAATGTACATGAACAATTAAATGCACGCCATTGGGGCTACAAAGCAGACACAAACCGCAAGTAGATATATTAAGTAGCCCATGTACAGTAATGCTTACTTTTAATTAAACTTAAATTATTTTTCAAAATTATATATTGGAACCACTGCCATTAAATACACATAGTTAGAGAGAAAACACTAAAAAAAGTTAATTTACAACGTCATATTTAGTTTGCACAAATACTAAGCTAACATATACCGTAACAAAATCTGATATATGGAATCGCTTTCTGGGAACATTCTCATGTTGATTGATATGTCATACGATCCACTTGCTATTTGAAAAATATTACCTCCATCCAATATGGCGGATTTCAAGATGGCGACCACGGTGATACTGTACTTCAAAATGTAGCTCATCCCCACTACTCCACATTTATGTACTACGATTCTTCAGTTCTTTATCGGTTTGTGAGAACGATACTGTACAGGAGTTTGTTCATATATCAAGTGAAAAATTTTAGTGAAGATAATTCCAACACCGTAAAATGTAGGTCAAATCTAACATTTAGAACGAGTTTCTGGGAACATGCCATCTCATAAATTATTGACTGTGAATTGTTCGAGAGCTGCCGAAGTTAAAACGTTCCCACACTGACGTCAAAATGAGCTTACAGCGAACCACGGACAAAGCTCAGAAGACAACAAGAGTTTGATGTTATAGGTGAGCGCCGTGCCCCACAACTTATCCGGGAGAACGGACGCAGCGCTGTTCAACAGTTGACACCCTAATACAACGTAGGCCAATCAGAAAGAATATGTAAGCCCTCCAGTATGTATCGCACACTCGCTCATATGGGCTAAACCAGGAGACGTCCAGTACGCTAATCATTGATAACCAAGGTTCATCAGAGTAAAAGGTTCGCCTGGTGCAAAGAACACGCCAGATGAGCGGTAGAAGACTGAAAGAAGGTGTACTGGTCTGACTTGGCACGTTTCCTATTCCATTCCTTGATGGATGGTCATGTACATATTTGCCATCAACAACACGAGGCTCTGGATCCATTGTGCATAGTTTCAACAAGTCAGTAGAGACAGTTACATGGTTTGCAGTATGTTTACCTGGCATGATTGGACCCATACCTGACCTTTAGTATTGTGACTTACATACTGGCTGGGTACACCCCATCATTCTGCACTTTTTAAATAAAATGACGATAGTGATTTTCAACATGACAATGTATCGAACAGTTCTTGTGCAGAAACAGCTTGAGGAATACAGCTTTGACTTCCATTTTTCTTTTTTTGTCTCCGGACTCTCCTGGTATTAGCCCAATAAAGTAATCAGATCTTCATATAAAGACATATCAGGCGTATGGATACACCTACTACCTTTATACTTGTACTGAAAGCCCTAGTAGACAGAGCAGATTTTGCTTTACCTCCCCACCAATATCTGATTGAAACCATGTCACGTGGGATAACTGTTGTACTGAATGCAAACGAAGGACTTACAAGGTATTATGCGTGTGATTATAATTCAGTTATCACTTAATGCATAAGCTTATTTATTGTAAAGCTCAGGTTTAATTCAATACTCTGATATAAGTGCCACTGATAAGGCTAAAATCAAATCAACATGTTAGAAAGTTGTGTCTCTCTAATATACAATTCCAACCCAAAAAGTAGCAGTAATGAAGCTGTTTTAATAGTTGTCTTCGCATCAATAACATTCAGATTATATCTAACTAGTCAGCTGTTAAAGAAATTGACTGTAGTCGAAAATGGAAGTGGACTGTGGTAGGTATGCCCATATAATTCTGAAGCAACTTAATTCTTGCAAACATTTTTGTTTTATACAATGAATGAATGGGGCTCCACAGTCTAGTGGTTAGAGCGTTGGACTCATGTCCGCGTGGTCTCGGGTTCAATTCCCGGATGAAGTCCCAGTTTTCGGCGTCCACCCAGCATGGTGAGGCAAACTGGGGAGTCACGTGAATAAAGACGTGACGGCCACTCGGTCTAGAAAGCCCCTAATACGCCTGTTCGTGGCCAGGTGGCGCGCAAACTGACCACACTGCCGTCATTCAGGTGGACGCAGTTCCACCAACCGCGGACAGATGACGTTGGGGCAAGGTTAGGGCCTATCGGTCTGTAACGCCTGTGGTTATTATTATTATTATTATTATTACAACGAATGAACACATGTCCTTTTCTCGATGATAAAATTAACGTATTAGATGATTATAAAATACAGATAAGATGACTTGAAGTGCAGACGCTACATCAAGTTATGTAATGGATTACATCAAGTTACGTGTTAATTACATGGAATTAAAATGTATTTCTGATTAGGTAGGCGTTTAATAGAATCATTACATATGAGTGTTCTGTTCTTTTCGTGATATAAGGTGTGCAGTATATTCGAGCAACCATGTCCACAAATACTCACACGTAACATCTCACATAATTTTCAATCATGACCTGCTATCATGATTATTACCGTATTTCAACTAATAACTAATATATGACGGATTGATTGATTGAATTGTTATTAACGTCCTGAACGAGCTGGTAATATTCTAAGGACGGGACCTACAGTTTTTGGTAAAGTGGACTTCGAACCACACCCTTGAATGAACCACGGCAGAAGTAAATATACCAGGGGCCGGCCGGGTAGCTGTGCGGTCTACGGCGGTAGGCCAACGACTAGAAGGTCCCGGATGGAGTCCCGGCAGGAGTATGGATGTGGGTTTTAATGGCTAAAGGACGAATCGTGATGGGCCGAAGTCCAACGTTACTAGACTGGCCCGTATAAAAACAAAGTTTAAATTTTTTAAATACACCAGGGACAGTCAAAATTTATTCGTACTCTTTTATAAAATTTATTATAGCTACAATAGAGATCTTGCAGGCACCATTTCGCTGTAGGTTTCCCGTATTTTGCATTGTATTTGGTCCATCGTCTCACAACTTTGTTTAAGCTCTTAGAAGAGTATGTTTTGTTTACTCTGTCAGCCACACATGCACAGCGCTTTTCATATATTGTTCGTGTTTAACACTTGTTCAACGCATTTATCTGTTGTACGCGTAATCACCGACAGTTGCTGTTCTATGGTTCACTGTACGCTCTTTCAGATGAGTCAAAGAAAGCTAAAATCTGAAAGTGTGTAGTAGCATAATTCCCTTCTATTACGTATAAGACAGAAATAAATTTTTAATATTTTCAAACATATTTCTAAAATAACAAGAGGTTCTCAGCATATATAACTAATACGATATGCTTTTCTTTAAATCATTTCAATTCCAAACTACCAACTTAAAAATTACCATGAGACAAGCTAAATTAAACATTTTAGAAGTTTGTGATTTTTAATTTAATTTGACACTTTAAGAAATTCCGGTTTCTTTTCCTTTTTACACGTCAATAATTTTGATTAACTAATAAGCAGTACAATTATAGTTAAAGAATTTCTTTGCTATTTTTGAGCTTCCTCACAATACAAATTTATTAGTACAAAGCTGTTGGTGTATCTTTTGTTTGCTTTAAGATTTTTTTTCCTGTTCTATGGATATCAAGTAGACGTGAAATGAAATGGAGATGTTCTGGTCTATAATTTTGAAAGTATAAGTGGATTATTAACTTCTTTATGCTGGACTTTTATACATCGATCTGATTTCTATTTATAGAAAGGACTTGTTTTATCTGTATATATTCTTAAATATTTCGTATATATTGCACAAGTAACACAAAGTAGTAGTTACGTTCTCTAAATATTTGTTTTTAAATATAATGAAACAAAAAAGTACAATATTGTATTACAATTTTAATATTTTTAAAACCTTGCAAGTATGTACATTTATTAAGCGATATAGCTGGTATTAAGTGTCCTATAGTTATTCTTTCTACATAAGAAGTTGAGTATAAAGTTTATGACTTTTAAAGTGCATATTACTACCACGTCATCTTAAGAGATAAGTGCAAACAAAACGGTATTTTGAATTTTAATTATTTTAAGGCCTTTAAGCAACTATGGCTCAGGTCGAAAACGGTATTTTCTTATAGCGTCTAGCTCTTTCGGGTTTGGCTTAGAAAAACTTTAAAATATAGGACTTCTTCATGAAAATATATTCTCAAATACATTTTGTTTTCTTGTCGAAGACTGGGCTTAGATTAAGACTTGTGATGGTAAAAAAAAGATATACATGTCCTGCAATTTTATGAAAGTTGGTATTAAAAAATGAATATTTTACTTGTCGAATTAAGATAGAGATATTTGCAAAATTTGTAGATACATAATCCTTTAATCCTTTTATAAATTATGTAAGGTTGATTTTGATGTGGTTTATATTAGACATACTGTATAAATGTTTATTTTATATATCTTCTGAATTACGAAAATAATTGTCTGAAAAAGGTGTAATAATTATTCTGTACAATGCAATGAAATTCTGTACAATACATTGTAAGTGTTCGCAGTTCCAAATTTTGAGAAAAAAAGGAGTTTTAAGTACAAGCTAAATAGCTTGTATACTGCTCGTGATTCATTTCACATCTAATGTGTTTGACTTCGACACGGTTTATAACAAATTAGCCATGTGAGAAAATGTATTTGTTTCACGAAAATTAAAATGTATTCATTCTCTTTAGTCTCTTAACTGGAACGAAGGAAAACAATACTTTAAATCCTTTTTTGAATTTTATTTTGTTCAATCATTTTATATTTATATGAAGTTGTAAAGGTAGAAAGACAGACGAAGGTAACGGAGACAAACTACAAAACTATTTATAATATTATGCTCTGTTTAGTATGAAACGAAATGTAGGTTTAAAAATTAAAGAAAATATAACTTATCTTCATTTCATCTGATTTTTTAATTTCTATTTTGGTAATTAAAATATACTGCTTCAATAGTCAGTTTTAAGATTGTAGTTTCTGATACTATCTTCATTGCCAGATTATTTGTAAATAGTCTTTTATTTGATGTATTGGAACGAAACTTTTTTTTTGCATCAGAAATTTCTCCAGCACATTACTGTATATTGATACCTCAAAGTAACTTTAATGAAGATTATGCCTCTCTAAGCCTTATCGGACTTCGTTCCTTAACAACATATACATCGGGTAAGAGGAACAATAACCAAGTCCTACTTATTAAACACATGCTTTAGTGATAATTAAAGTTAATTATGTCACCATGTTATACATTTAGAAAAAAGAGTCTTTCATCAATATCATGTTTAGTAGTTAATTAGTTTGTCATTGAAATATAGGCTCCAAAATGAAAACAATGCGAGAGTCATTTTACATAAGCTAACAACAATATTGATACACTGCAATGATAATTTGAAAAAAAAAAAAAGTTTTCTCTTTCAGGTTGTAATACGTTCTAAATTGATAATAAACCGAACAATGAGAATATAATACTTATTCATAACTTTATGCAATTAGTATAATTATTATTAGTTTTTCTTTTTTTTCTGGAATTAAGGTAACATTTTATAGGTTTCATTTACTTTTGTTCCTGTGTTTTAAAATTTTTGGAGACGTGTTAATTGTACTATCAGCATAAGCTGTTCAATTTTGTTTCAAAGTGATTTGAAGTGCCATGTTTTGCAATTCTTTTCAATATCACATTTATATTGGGAATATAAAAATGGCACTATATACTGATAATTAGATTTGTATCTTAGCTTTTAAGGAAATTATGTAAATTTCTCGACAATTTGTTTTTAGGTAAGTCGCTTTGGAACTAATTTTGTTACATGATCTTCAGAAGTTCTGTAAACTTACCTGCATATATAACTGGTTCCTTCATACCCATTCTGAAGAAGACTACCGCAGGTAAGGCGAATACACCAAATTCCTTTGATAATAGCTTATCATCAACTTTAACGAACTTGATGCCTGCTCCATCAGCCTCATCATCAATATGTTCCAATTCAACGAGAACTCGATCACATTGTTTACAATCGTCACTGTCTAAAATCAAATTGTACGTTAATTTAAACAAAATAACATCATAATAGAACTGATCCAAAATTCTATACATCTGGAAAATTATATATATTTTTAAACAAACTACTGCTTTTCACAAATTTATTAGGGACTTAGGGGTTTAGGTGATATAATTATAGAAATCTTACGATATCATCGACCTAGCCGCCGAATTCTTCAAAGACGTTATGAATCAGCTTTGAAATTTTCAGCTGTAGTTTTCCAAATTTGCTGTAAGAATCTTGTTTGTTGGGCTTTGTATAATCTTCAAGCATTGATACTGACACTATTTTTCACATAACACTGAGGTAATACATAGAATTTTGATGCTATAAAACACAAAGGAACTGGTACATAAAAAAGTGTCGTATACAAGTAAATATCCGACTTTACAACTTAAACGATAGAAAAGAATTAAAACTGAAAAAATATGTATACTTGAATAAAACAAATATGACAAGAAATACATTCATAAATATAGAACAATAATACACAGACTAATAAAATCAAGGGAAAAAAGAAAACTCTTCATAACTCAAAATATAAATAACAACATTTAATGTTAATGGCCTTGTATAAGAAAAAAGAAAGAAAACGAAGCAATGAGCAAAGTAAGGTATTTTTTGAGAAGAAAAAATGTGAGTGAGGTCATGAAATGTATTGTTCTGAATTTGAATTTTTCTTTTCGAAGATTACAGAAAAGCACCTTCTACATGCGTGTATTAGACAGAAACTTGGTATCAATCATTTGATTCTTGTATTCTGCAAAGTAAAATTGATTCTCTAATTGATTCTTCCCAATTTTCATTGTCCTATTGACCTCAATGCAGAGTTTTCTGTTTCTGAGCAATTCTTCTTATTGTTACTAAACTTCTTATTTCTCCTAACCATTTCTAAAAAGGTTTTCTTTGAACTGTCGTATCCACTTTCGCATATTTTTACACATCTATGGCACAATCACCTCATGTCTCACTCAACTGATGATGAATTGCGATGGATTTATTCCACGCAAGAGGAGATAACGGATAATAACAATGTCGCCATCTCCAGAACCTAAAACTGCTTCCGCCGCGAGAAGGCACCACCATCTTTTTATGAATCGGACGGTATTGGCCACTTCTTCACATAACCTTAAGGAACAGCTGCGTCTTCCAAGCAACTATCACGTTGTTATCTGCTTCCGTTCCGGAAAAATGAAAAGAAAATCTTAAAAATTGATTGCATCTCGTAAAAACAGAAGGATTATTTGTTAGGTGTAATTTCTAATTTTTCTCTTGAGGTTTTGATATTTTTCAGTGTATATTATTTTTAACAGGTGAAATTTCCTTCTCGTATCTTAACAGCTGTTAATGTGATTGACAAGTGGTGGGGATGGTTTTGTTTAAGTGGATTGTGGATACATAGGAAAAGGGTTTAAAGAATTGTTCGTTTTAATTGTGGTAGTAGACAGGGTGATTGTTGAAATAACTTAAAGTTGGTCTTCAGTAGGTTTCTGGCTCACAATTGCTATAAATTTTTTCAGGTACGTTGAGCGTTTAGGTTAGTCTGAGGAAGACACTATTAGAATATTCAAACTGTTACACTCTCTATATCTTAGTTTTTGGTTTGTTGAGTTAAATGTACAGTCTTGTCAACAGATTATAATAAATAAAAAAGAAAGCATGATTAAAACTCACAAGGAACTATAAAAAGTAGATTTTACAGTTATTTAAGCGTACTCTGATAACAACCTATTTCTTATATGATGAAGATTTTTGTCAAATGATGATAAGGCTATAAGGATTCCCCACTATTGCATGTTATAGCTAGTTTTTGTATGGAGTAGTTTGAACAAAGATGATTGGAAACAACTGCCGTTCAATCTGAATATTAGTGTAGATATGTAGACCATGCTTTCATCAACTACTATTTCACACTTAATAATACATCGGAAAGTATATGAACCGCTACTTAAATGACAACTTCATCATCACCTAACACAGAAAAAAGTGTCTGTTACATCGAGGTCCTTAAATCTCTGAGAGGGAACACTTGAAAGAAAAAAATCTCACCAAAAGAATCGGCTGAGTAGCAACAATTGCTTAGAAACAGATAACTCTGCGTCGGGGTCAATAAGACCATGAAGGTCAGGAGGAAAAGCAATAATAAAATTAACGTATGCCCGGACAACAAGAAATACTTTCTACATGTTTTAAAATATCATCTAGAAATATTATAAAAGTGTTTGGAAATATTGCAATTTACGTTTAAAATATCTCCAAATTAGATGATATTTGTTCCTCACAAAGAACTTGTGATGTTAATAGTTGTATAAAAAGAACGTTGTCGTGATCGAAACAGCAGCCGGGGATCTTCTAGTTCCCCGATATATGGTATCCAAGCTTTTATAAATGCTTTCTTTGTTTCGTGAAGAATTGGAACTCCACAAGAAATATTTAAGGAAACTCTTCTTGTATTGTTTTACTGGGCATTAATAACACCCAGTTCCGACTTGCGGAACGGAAGACGTGCGGTAGCCGCACGGTTTCCGCACGAACAGTTCACACATGCTGCGTCTTGTCTGAGAACACTCTGCGCAAAGAAGGCGTTCAAGGACGAATCTCAGTTAAAAGAACTCTCGGAATGGATGCGCACGTTCGTGCAACAGTAGAAATAATTTTCTTAGATATGAAATTTCAACTTTCTTATTTTATTCAAAATGAGAACATGCTAGTTTTAAAATAAAATCAGTGGTCCTATTTCCAAACCGATATGTTTTAATTTAAAATGAAATAATGTTGATATTTCATTTGTATGAAAATTATTTCTCAGTGCACAAATAAAATCTTTTTTATCAATTTTAAGAAACAGTATTTTACAGTGCATTTACGAGTAAGAAAATTCGTAGACAATTCCAGCCATATTATTATTATTATGATTATTATTATTTGGAATAATCCTAACATATAGTGAGAATATTGTATCTGCAAGTGTGGAAATTTTCAAGTTCTGAGGGTATTCTCATGAAGGTGGGTGCAACAGGTTTGCTGTAAGGTTGGTTGGTTTAAACCAGATGTTTTTTTTTTTTTCGAAAAAATCAATTGGTTTAAACCAATAAATAAAAGCAAAAATGCCACAAATAGTGTGAACTTCATGGTGACGATTCCACATATTAAACCATCTGCGTTAATATTATATCATTTTACCCTTGTAATCAAGGGGTCCTGGGTTCGATTCTCGATGGGGCACAGAATTTCTCTAAAGTGCAAACCGAGTAGTGGTTCCGATGTCACTATAAGGAGTAGGTCTTGTCCTTCATAACCTTGCTGTTACATAAGGACGTTAAGCCTAAACTAACAAAGCGAAACCAAATTGTATCTTTCTCTTGCCTGAATGGCTGTTGTTTCATAGAGAAACCAAGTTAACTTTGCTTAAATATATTGATAGAAGTAGGTAAAATTTATCGACTGCATCCAATGACGTACTGTATTATTATCATGCAATTGCAGTCAAAACAAAAATTCTAAATATTCTCTTCTGTTCTAATAATGTTTATTTAGTATTGATAAAATATACCGAAATTCCGTACAAGATTTTTTCTCATAAACCCAGAAAAGGAATATATTGAATTTAAAGTATTTTCTGTATGTATATGTATGGATGGTTCAGAGCTAGAGTGAACTCAAATAATTCGTACCATCTTTATTCACTTCTTTATTGATATGCAAATTGAGTCCATGTATTTCTGACTCAGTGAACTAGCTTGGACTAAATTAGATCTGTACTGTGTAGTCTTTTTGAAATTGTCCTGTTATTTTAATAATATGTATAACTCGAGAAGTAGGTGTTCGTGATGAAAACTGGCTTGATGTTGCCCAGGATAGAATCCAATGACGAACGTTTGTTACTTCGGCGATGAACTTGAGAGTTCCGTAACCCATAGAGTTAGTTAGTGTTACTCTATACAGTGATTTCACTCGTGCAGTTGTGTATCTTTTTGGTGTTCTCAAGTGACTCCTAATAATTATATTCAAGTATGCAAGATCAGTACAACGTATTTCTATCAGGTGTTGTCCGTGAATGAGTCGGTAGACTCGTCGCATTTGTAACCAAGGGGGGTCGGGTTCGAGTCCAGATGGAGGACAATTTCTACGAGGTGCAAACCGAGTACAGGTTCGGATTCCACTTTGTGCTGTAGCTATAGATTCCGCCCTTCATAACCCCGCTGCCGCATAAGAACATTAAGGAGAAACAAACTTATTTCTATCCATATGTAATATAAATAAATAAAGCATAGTATTTAAACCAAAAAGCCTGGTTAAAAATTTTTTTAAAAAATTTTTAAAAAAATGGTTTAAACCAAAAAACCTTGTTTTTGTTTTTTATTAAAAAAAACTGGTTTGCTGCCATTATTTTGTATAAGCTTTATATTTTTTCTTAGATCATTATTCAAAGGCTGACATTTTTATCTCCCTCTTGGACTCAAACTCTACCACTTCGATGAAACTGTACTGGTCAATTTATCAACTTTTCCGCTAGGATAACAACATTTTTCAAAACAAAATAAATTATCAATTTATACCTCCAATTATTCATTTTAATATTCAGTCAGACTATATTTTTTTATTTGTTTGAGTTTTCACTGCTTAAAATAGAGAAAACTAAAAAGAATCTCCATTTTTATAATTGAATAGGTGATATTAAGAAAGAAAAGATTCCAAGTTTTAAAGAGACAAATATTGCATCAAGTTTTGCATCCCTCTTGTTCCTGTTCTTGTATTCTTTTGTTCGTATGTCCCAAATACACGCTCTTTTCTCAATCTTCAATCAAAACAGTTCAACATCAACTTTTTCTACATCCATTCCGCACAACTTTCGCAGGTCTACTCTCCGCTAGTGTGAACGATCAAATGCTGTGCAATGGCCAGTAAGGAACTTGCGGAAGGGCTATGGGCGATGCGGAAGGTCTGCGAAAACGTTCCGCGACCGCAGATTTTTCGTTGCTGTGTAAACTACTCCATTTACTTCAATGGACCACAGGATTTCGTGCGGCTGCCGCGTGCCCGCCGCACGTCTTCCGTTCCGCAAGTGGGAACTGGGGCTAAGAGTGACTTTTCAAATGTTTTTTCTTTAAAATGTTTATTTATGGTCTTTAGGCATTTAAGGCTCAGGCCGTTTACAAATAATTAACAGACAATTGATTGGACTGACAATGAGCCAAAGTTTCAAAGGTCCATAAATAAATTTAAACAGATAAGTGAAACTTTGGTATTCTTTTGTCGAAATCTTTTCCCTTCGGAACGTTAGTAAAGTAAAATCCTTGATAGTATGACGTTTAGTTTGATATTTCTGAAATTGAAATTTTATTCATATTTTTTCCACTTCTCTACTAGTTATCACGATCTCTCATACGCTTTGCAGCTAAATATGTTCTAATTGTATTTGATGCTGCTGCTTAGATCACATACCAAATTGTACAAGCACCTTTTAATACACATACAGCTTGAACTATGATTCTAACCAATAATTGATTTTTCCTTAAATCATATTAGTATGATTTAGCTTTTAATGATCAATGACAAAATCATTTCCTATTTAAAATACAATTGATTGAAAAAAAGAAGAAACTCCAATTTTAGCGAAAATGAGTTGAGATATACAAAGTGTAATGCTTGTGTGAATACACCACGTGGAAGTCATAAGTAGAAAAACATCCGAGTTTCCTGCACACAGTAGTGCATCGGTAAAGTTTCATGATACATTTTAAAAGAAAAACATCTCCGAAAGCTCTTAGCTCTTCCATGATATACTCACTATGAGTGTACGAGATAGAAGAACCACATGATTACGATAGGAGAAAATTATGGTCAGTTTGGTGGGAAACTCTGAATGAAGTTTCACTGTTACAACTTGATTGCACATTTGAAAATTGGTGTCCAAATTATTTAATAGAAATGCACTTACGAAAGGTAAATTTCATTGGCTATGTGCAGTACAAGTGAGTGAATTGCTATTAACGTCCTAAACGAGTTGAAAAACTTCTAAGGACGGGACCAACAGTTGTTGGTAAAGTGGGCTCCGAACGACACCGTTCAATGGACCCCGGCGGAATTTGTACCCATGACCCCACCCAAAGAAAACGAAAGCTCTAACCTCTCGGCCACTACGAGGTCTACAGTACAAGTATTTGGCATACAGATCTAATACACCAGTTTCCGATTCATTGACTGTCTGGTCTGTTAAAAATTCACGCTTTCAGAGTGGAATGCGAAACCGACATGTCTTTTTGACAAAGCATACAAATTATTTATTCCCCTACATACATATGAAGTGCAAGATGTTGCTAAAATCATAAAGTATATAACGTTTCCCTGTAGATTATCATGAATGTTATCGCAGTATTTCTCAGTGGGAACAGGTAAATAATAGTCACTCAGATGCAGAAAGCGATTGAATTAAATATAAGAGATACGTTGTTGTACTAGGCACATACATTTTAGAATCGTATTACTCCGGTTGGAAAACTGACAAGTTCCTATATACTGTAAATGCCTTCAGAAATGTGTTCCTTCATCTCTTTGACTGGTTGGATTTAGTATATTATTTTTCACGTTATTAATCCGATGTTTTTTCCTGCAATATTGTAGCCTTTACTTAGTTGAGTTGAAAAAGGAAGAAATTCCACCACTTTTAAAGAGCAATAAAAGACGTACGTATTACAAAACCAATTTTGCGTTGTTATTTCTACAGTCCTTGTAAGCAGCGGATCGAATTTGTAATCGGTTAAGACGTTGTCGGAGCGAGCACTGTGAAGCTATATATTTGTTTTCGATTTTATCAACTGTAGGGTTCTTGGAGTTTCTTCCTTTTCCAACTCACCGATTGAATTAGAAACATAACTTTACATACAGAAACTCAAAGAAGGATAGATAAATAATGTGAAACTGTTAATAATTTAAAGAAGAAAATTAGAAAAGAAATAGAATATGTGCAAGTTGAAACTCACAGAGAAACACAGCTAAGTAGTCTGTGATTTGTTGAATCTTGTAGAACATCTTGCGATTCACCTTTTCTATGTGATCTGTCATTTCCATATTTTCTGGGCTGGTCAACCAATCTAAAATTTCTTCTTCATCATCCATATCACCTACAGAAACAGTGATAAAGGAATTGTCAGGAAATAAAACTTTTAAATTCAAACAGAAATAAAATATCGACCTTGATTTAATATTCTCTAATAATAGGATTATGTTAACCATACTCAGTAATTTGAAACATTCTTCGCTCTAACAATTTGGAAATTTCGTAAATAAACTTTTCTTTTATTTACAATCTCTTTATTTAACACGACCTGATTTTATTTCATGATTTTGTTGTTATGTGTCATTTCTTCCGTATATTCGAAAATATTCAGAATTTGGAAAATTATTAAGGAACTTAAATCAATTCCAAAATATTAAACATCTTAATATCTTTTTGAAGCTCTGCCTTTAATTTATGTTCACAATAGTACAGAACTTATCCTAAAGCAACATCTAAAGACATATGTAATATATCCATAAGTATACACATAAAGAGTAAATTTCATCAAACATCTTATAGAAAAGGTAGTAGGATATAAATAAAAACGTTTCGGTATAAAACCATTAAAGTAATTTTACTAAGAGACTGAGTACTGTAGATATAAATTCTATATTATAATGTAATGTCTGAGGTCAGTTGATTTTGTTTATGCAGGGTGCGAAACAACACTGATAAGAAGAAACCCTCAGGAGATTCCTGAAAATAAGAAAAAAGTATAGACCTTTGAGGTGCATAAATGGTTCGTTATGGCGCTATAGGCTACTAAAAGCATGGGAAAACTAACTTTAGAGGTTAATGCTTCAAATACCATTAACAGTAGAAACTGTAGGGGATTCCCAGACATTCTCTAGAGTAAATGTGGGTCAAAATAAGCACGGATAAGAGGACTTTATGTATAAGTACAGATCATAAACGTAATTTGTGCCATCTAACCGAGCAATTACACTCTCTTTTACTGAAACAAATGCGCAAATGTTCATTGAAATATGTTTGTAGTTTACTGTTATTTGTTATACAATTACACATCTTTTTGCAAAACATCGCTTCGCAAAGAAAATCAGTTTGAGATATCGACTTACTGCAAACGAATTTTTGTTACTTGCTAGAGTCAGTACCATTTGTATTTATTTCGATCCATAAATTTCTGGAAATCCCCTACTTCATTTGGGTAATTTCTCGCTCAACCATTGAACAGTTTTGGCACAAGCATTTTTGGAAAAACTTAATTTTTATATGGGATTGGATTTCATCCGTCACGATTCGGCCCTTAGCTATTAAAATCCACACCCATGCTCTGCCGGAACTCGAACCCAGGATCTTCGATCCGTTGGCCTACCACCGTAGACCGCACGACCACTCGACCGGCATGCATTTTTGGATTGAGCAGGTTTGATGTTTTTTTAGAGTATCATGCCGCCTCAGTTCGTATTGGAAATATCGACATCTAATTTTCATTTTCTCACACTTTCGGCAGTCTATAACGTCGAAACGAAGCATTTGTGCACCCTCAATGGTCTATAATTTTTCTCTTATTTTCATGTCAGTTATCTCGTGAGGTTGTTTTGTCGATGTTGTTTCTCAACACCCTGTATATTGAGAATTTGTAATGGACAGATATATAAGAACATCATCTCATATCATTACTATGGTCGAGTGCTAAAATAATCTATGTCACAACTCAACTCCACCGTGAAAAAAAAAATTGATATAAAATGAACGGTATATTTAAAATAAAACAAAACCTCATACCAATAGAAGAATAAACGATCTGGTCGTTGTCAGTCAGAATTATCTATTGTCTACATACAATAAATATAGTAATCATACATGTCTCAATTAAACTAAACAAACTCTCAGTACCACGTCACTCAATTCACGTACGCAAGCACCACATAATGTAGAGCTTTGGTACAATTTGATAAGTAATCTAAGGTAACGTTTGTACACACAAGACAGCACAATTTGATTTCATAATTGTAATACAATTATCAAATTAACAAATAGTAATAATTTGATCTTGTAATTAAAATCTTAAACAAATAAATGTGGAAACTCTATATTAGTAAGTTAACCATACAAAAAAACAAACATAAATTTGCCATACCAACCATCATATTTTATATATTTTCCTTTGCGGAAGTATGTGATGCCTGGAGGATTTCTGAACCCGTACTTTTTCGCCATGAGTTTATCGTTTACTTTTACGATAAGAACGCCATATTCCGCAGCCTCATCATCAATCAATTCAACGTGACGTAGTATTCTCGGACAATCTGGATTCTCATCGTTGACTGAAATTAGAAAAATAGTATTAGTACTAGTTTAGTTGGATTGAAGTTGCTTTCTGACGTACTTTACTCGGTGGGAAATTTAGCTTTGTTATTAGTTGTATGATTTTTCTAACATAATAGCAGAAGTTAGGTAAACTGGATAAATATTGGAGAAAAACTACCATCTAATGTGTCAAGTTATTAGTATGTTATGTATAGGTAGGAAACATTGAGAGTTTTTAGACAATCTGCAGGCCCATGTCGTTGGTCCTTTAAGATAGTAAGTATTCTGAGATGTATATCGGTGCTTGCGTCTGCAAGAACATGAAGAATTTATGCAATTGTTGTGGGTGTCACAGTAGAAAATAAAGAGAACGCGAAAGCATTTCCAAGCAATTATTTTGTGCGACTTTTGTTCTTTGTAATCCCACCAACAAAGCTACGAACAAGTTCTAAATGCATTTCAAGATGAAGTTACATGTTGTACCTCTGTCTTTAAATAGTTTAAAGAGTTTAAGCATGGCCAAAAATTCTTGGCGGCGACGCAATGCGCCAAATGATACAAGACGACAAGTGACTAAACGTGTGCATCCTCGAGCATCAGCATGAGTCTCAAAAGATCTTGCCTGATCAGCTTGGTCCCAGGAAGCTCTATTGCAGGCGGACGACTTACGAACTCACAGAAGAGCTAAAATAGGCGCGCTTGGAATCGTGGAGGGAAATGAGGAATAGATTTAATCAAGACTAGTCTAACACAGTGTATTACATCGTTACTGGTGACAGAACGTGGGTGTACTGTTACAAACCTCAAAGCAAACGCCAGTCGACGCAATAAGTGTTTTTAGATGAGAATCAACCACTGTAAGTAATGAGTGAAGGAAATGTTGGGAAGAAAATTGTTGTAACTTTCTACAGGAACGAGGTATAATATAACACAACCACTAGAAGAACGGCGTACCGTCAGTGTAAAATAATATCCTACACTTTGTTTACCGTCAGTCTTGGATAAGATCCGTGAAAGGAGACTACGAGATCGAATTATAATCCACTAAAACAGTGCATCTAGCTACACAGTATTACAGTGACCATTTTAAAGGCTCCTTTTCTTCAGCATTGAAGAAATGACTCGCTCCGTTTGATTTCGTTTTATTTCCTAAACTTAAGGATCAGTTACGAGGAACACTTCGTACCCTAGAACAGGCCGATACTCCCAATTAAGACTGCATTTGGAACCTGTTTGTAGACATTTGGGCCCTGTATTTTCAAGAATGGTTTGAATGGATGGAAAAGTGTATAATTGTAATAGAGAATATTTGAAAAGATATAATCTACATATGAAGTCCACTTATGCTTTATTTTTGCCTGTTTAGATACTTTAAGTAGGGATTCTCTTAAATGTTTTAAATTAGGTAATAAACAAACAGCAACCATAGTTCAATTCTCAATGGTTACTTGTAATCAATTATATAGTCTCCAACATTTCATCCGAACAAAATTCTTGAAAATCTTGGAGAAAGAAGGCCATAACAGAAAATAATATTTTTGTGAAAGAAAGGCTAAATTTCCAGTTTTCTCAAAACTGCTTCTACTTTTCTATTTCTATTTTTCTCCTTGCCCCGGAAGGGTTCGTCAGGAAAATATCGAATTTAGTGTATTGAAATGTTTTTTTTTTTTTTGTGTGTGTGTGGATACGTGTATTCTAAAATCTAAATAAGGTGTAACAAAGTGCAAGTATATTAAAAAAAAAGAAAGAAAGATTGTTTATGATGTTTAAATTTTACATAGTCACATATTGGAATTTTAGAATTTAAACATCTTACAAGTATTTTTATATTTATTTATTTTAATACACTTGCATTTTGTAATACTTTATTTACATTTTTGAATACACCGTATCCATACAAAATACGCATTTCAATACAATAAATTCGATGTTTGCCTGAAGAAGCCTTCCGGGGTAAGGAGAAAAGTGATGAAATTTTTACCGTTAAGGAGAGGATTACAAGAACTAATATTTCCAAGGTACGTATTTACTATAAATATTAATAGGTTATGCTATATTTATGTATTCACACTAAATTTATTAAAGGAAAGTAAATTTCTACGGTTAAAGTAAATTTCCTAAGGAGTTGCTAATAGAGAATAATATAAAGAATCTGTACTCACACCAAACTACAGCAAGAAATTCCTTTGTTTCAATGAATTCAAGTAACGTGTCCCGGTCGATTTCTTCTATGCTTTCATCATTCTTTTGATATATCATCCATTGAAGCACGTCTCCTTCCTCTTGAAGGTCGCCTGCAATGGAAGCGACGGTCATCAACTTTTTTGCGCGTTTCCTAATGCATAAAATCCAACTGAATGACATGTTCTACGAGAAAAGAAACTGGATTCAATGACGTGGAGTTTGATGATCTTCAGCACGAAAGGTATTGGATCACATTCTTCATCTGATCTTCTTAGTGTTCCAAATGTCCTCCAAGGTAGAAGAGAATTCTGTTCTACTTTTCAGGTGTTAGTAGAATTAGAGGATAATGTGCACTAGTTTCTACACCATCAAGTAAATTTACATACCAGAAGCTACCTAATACAATTGCATTCAAAATGCACTTATTTCGAACATTTCCAGCAACAGTGTTTCACAAGAAGAAATAGGTGACTTGTCGACAGCATAGGAATGGTTTCATTTCTCTGAAAACGTGAGTATAAGCTGACACAATGAAGCCTTGCATTACAATTTACGAAATCCTCTAGGAATAAAGCAAGACTAGTTTAATAGTTGGCTAAGCATTTGCAATGCAAATAAGATTAAGAATAGTTTGAAGAAAAGTACAGAGAGAAAAAATACATTATTCATTACATTACATAACGGTAGATGTTGCTCCAGCTGTTCCTGTCACGAAGAAACTTGCTATAATTTATCAGTGAACAAGGAAAAGCAACAAGGAAGTAGAATAGGTTGATAGAAATGATTTCATATCATTTATAATTCATCTAAAAAGTACAGAATTACGCTTATTTCATGCTATATACCAGTGTATATAGAATACAGAGTAAATGTAAATGTATTTTGATGTCATATACTGTAATGACTGTTTACTGTACCGTAAAGTTGTTTATTGTATTCTAACATTTTCGTATATTCACTATCTATTTAAAATAATGAGGTAATTATGTTCCTTCTACATCAATATCCTGAGATAAGCTTTCCAGAAGTTGGCGAAGGACCACACATGGCATATTCTTTCCCTAACATGTAGTACAATTTAGCTGCAGCCGCTGGATGAGTCCTGGACTTGACAAGAAAGTAAATTCTTCTTACATGTACTTGATAGGATAAAATCACGGCTTTGAGCGGATTAGTCAGTCGACGAAAAGCATTGTTCTCATGGGATCTATGTGCCATCGTGGAAATACTGCGAGCCATACCATAAAACCTCCACAAATTTTGGTAAGATTTCATCATTCAGTACTATGAGTCATATCATGTTATAATAGTCCTCGGCTGTCAAAGTGCAATGAATACAAGCTACGGTAAATTTTAATATAACTAACACCATGACGTACCGAACAGCTATATACAATTTCACCACACCAAAATTTACAGTGGACAAAACAGACTTGGGCAGTAACCTAGGAGGTCCCAACAGACTCTATTTTCACAGTTTCCTCTTCAGTAGCAATGTTTCAAACACCACCGGAACAGCTAGCTTTTAGGACATCATGATATGCTGCTTATCTGCGTCGTTTCTGCCTGTATCCCATAAGCTTCGCACGCAAGGATGCGATAGAAACTGTAACACATTTTGCTGCTTAAAACTTCCCTGTACGTGGAGTATTTTAATAATGGTCACTTGATACTGCAGTCCTTGGTTTGTCACATGGGTTATTCAGTCGGTTACATAGAATTACCTGGCCTGAGTCAAAGATGCCAAAGGTCATGAAATAAATTCAAATTCAAATAGAGTGCCTATTAAACTGTAGTTACAGGGTCAGCAACTATTTTATACTGTAGTTGGTTATGTGTGGATAAAGTATTAGCATTTCAAAGCATTTACTGGCTAAGTAACTCTCTTTAACAAGTACATAGAAGACGATTGTGTGCTTCGTTCAACCGTCCAGAGTATCATTAATAAATAGAAAATATATAATTATTTTAATGATTCATTGAAACTCAGTCTCCGAGGTTTGGTCGTGCTGTTCGTGGCCTGCAGATCAGCACTGAAGAGATGGCACAGATTCAAACTCTGCTCAGTAGGGTTTGTTTATGTTCTTTCAAATTTACAGAATAGAGTGGATATTACATGCTTTTAATAAGTGGCCAGTTTTAACAATATCTCTGTTCTTCTAAAATGTTCATGCAATTTTTTTCTACCTTTCCTAACATAAAAATCACAACTGTACGAACTTCTTTAAATATATTATTTATCCTTATATTTGTGTATGGTTGTACATTTAAAAATCACAGAAAAATTGATAGTTGAAATTACCAAAAATCTTTTATCCATCAAGTATTCTATCATGGACCATGACCAACTTCTGTGCATATGCGGTATTCCTTATGAGGATAGCTAAGCCCTTTAGCCATTAAAATCCACACTCATGCCTCTTCCGGGACTCGAATCCGGGACCTTCGATTCGTTGGCCTACAGTCGTAGACCGCGTGGCTACCCAGCCGGCATTCGGGTTCAAATCCCAGTCACTGCAGCAAGAAATTGTTGTGTGCATTTTCTTTTAACTTTAACCTACACAATGTCTTTCTATGAAGATAGTACCGTTCAGTTCTTTAAGACTACGAGGTTTGTTTAAATATCAATAAGAACTCCACGGAAAGTAGGGTGCCTCAACTCTCAACATCAGCAAACGTTATCTGATCGACCTGAAAAGCGAGGAATACCCCAAATGCATAGCGGTTGGTTGTGGCGATCTTTACTCAATGGTAGAGGATTTAGCTGTAAGCGAGAATCCGGGTTCAATTCCTAGTCTTTGCAGCGACCAATATTTTTATGCCTTTCTCAATATGTATCCTTATCCACAACCTAATATAAAAAGTGTACTTTGCTCGCCTTAAAACAAAAATAGTACTCCTTTTTCAACTCTTGCAGCCACAAAAATATTACATCTCTAACTTGACCGCTGAAATTGAAGAAGAAAAATCTAACAGTGATGAAAGAAAAAGACTTAAAAGATATATCAGTCTTCGGTAAACTTCTGTAATTGAATAACACCCTAATAATAAGCTACTAATATAAGCGAAACAGATTACACTTAATGAACTTTTTCCTATATTGAAAGAGAGATCCAGATTTAGTTTTGAAACTATATTCCTATAGAAATTATGTGTAGATCGGAGAGTTATTTTAAAATACTATACGTATAAAACATGTTTAGTAAGGTCATTTTGCTAATCTTCCCTTGTATCTAAATATAAGTAAAATGTACTGTTCTTAAATTGTACCCAGAACGCGCAATCGTCTCAGCTTCCGTAGAAATAGGGGGACTATTTGACCTTAATTTTCCTAGCCAAATACATAAATGTTGGGTTGGATTTATAAGAGTTGTTTCTTCTATTGTACACACACATTGTTTCTGTTAACCCTAATAAGTCCAAAAACAGATACACCTACATGCCTAGATATAGATACAGGTATTCATTAATGTACATTAGGTACCTTTTACGTACTTGATATACAACTTTTGCAAGTGCTGTAGAACCCCGACTATTCTATGCAACTTAAACCAATGTTACCTCGGATAACTTATAACTGGAATAATAAGACGGCCACGGCCATTTTGGATTAAAAATAAGAAATTCAAACTTTGCCAATTTATACGATCACTATCACTTTTAACTCTATTATCACAGTGAATTTTATATTATATAACAGATATATATATACTTTATACAGATATAAGATGGTAAAAAGATAGAAAAATGAACTTATGTTACAGAAAACAAAGACAGGTGTGCACCAACATCATAAACACAATAGAAAAACGACATGTTTCGCAGAAGCGTGTTCATATGAGAGGAGAAAAGATGGACACAGAGGACTTGTGCTAAGGAGTCGTCATGTTGCGTACTAATGCTGAGTAACAGTGCGGCCAGGTTATGGCGGTGGGAAAATGAAAGGAGAGGCCGGAGAAACACCAAATGGAGAAGGAAGTGCGGAGGTTACTAGGAGTAGAATATGAGGTAGAGAATCAGTGAGAAGGGGATAATAATAATAATAATAATAATAATAATAATAATAATAATAATAATAATAATCACTCTGCTGATCTAGTGGTTACCGTCTCTGACTGCTGATCGTGGGGACACGGAGTCGATTTCCGACTCTGTCAAGGGATTTTTGTCAAAGCGAGAAGGTCTGGAACGGTGCCCACTCAGCATCGTGATGCAATTGGAGAGCTGCTGTGAATAAAAGTCTGTGGCGATCACATTTGAGAGCTTCATCTCTCCTCTCCCAAGACGTCTGGTCAGCGTGGGGAGCAGTAGACTAATATTTCGTCAATTACGAATGAACTATATCTTTGTTCCTTTGTATACGAAATTTTTCTTTGTAGAAACCAGTTCAAAGATGCCCAGAAAAGAATGTAGTTCAGCTAACCTTGATAAATTCTTTACCTTGTCATTGGGTGCATCAGATTTTGATTCAAACAAATTTAATTTGGCTGAGTCGATGGTATATGAGTGCACAATATGCATAACATTTTCACTTGTCATTGGAAGTTGTAGAAAAGATGCTCGAGGTTTATTTCTACAACATCAATTATTCGATATAGCTTTCAACTTGATTCCGTAACAAAGATCATTCTATACACATAAATTAATACATGAAAAGTGAACATAATTTTCTAATTAACAGGAAATGTAAATGAGAATAAGCGTTATCGTAAGAATTGGGATGATTTAGGCGAGTTTCAGAGATGTTTGTTGATCTTAATGGAGACAGTTATTCATTCATTATTATTGACAACTAATTCATTATTTTCACCATGTACTTTATAGCGAAAGAAAAGCTTTAAACGTTATTGTACCAGATTGAAGTGCAGAAAATGAAAAGAAGCGTTTTATGGTTAATAGCTTCATTATTCATTTTGTCTGCACCAGTATAAGTGCCAGTCTTGGAACGAAATCTGTCAGTCTCATTTTTTTAAAAATAAATTCTCTCTTTCTCTCTTTAACTGGGAACAGTATATGGTTGTTCATAACTCTTCTAAATTCATTTCTGGTTCATCACAAGATATCTATATTCTCTATGGTATGTTCTACATATATGATCTTTCTTCTTAATTAACTTTGTCTTCCAGTGTTATTCTTTCGTGTGCAGATGACTATAAGGTATTCCAGAAAGTAACTTTTGTTGTTGGTACATCACTTAGGTCAACAGATATATCTAAAAAATTGATTTGTATTCTACTTTAAACATAACCTTGAAATTCGTTCAAACACTTCTATTAAAACTAGAATCATTGTTTTTCAATTATTTGGATGTAATATTTGAAAAAAAAACCTAACTTTTACTAATCATATCAAACCCACTACAAGTTTTGGATGAAATACTAATAGTAGAATTTGATTTCCACACACATTGTTACAAAACCAAATTGTTTAACCTCTCAGTATGTTCATTTTCAATTTTTGTTATTGTATAATTTTTTAGTGCTCGGTTTCAAAATATTGACGACTTAGTACAAAATTGTGCAAAAGTGTGGAATATGAAAAGTTTCATCTAAATAGACATTTGCTTTTGCACGCACCCTATTTACTGACATTAGAGCATCGTGTTGCTTATTGTAATGGAAGAGAATCTCACAACTTTGCTGCAATTACTCTAGATTTCTTTTAAAGATATTGACTGAAGTACAAAGCGGAAAACAGGAGGAAAATATTTCTGAGCAGCATAGAGATCTTAACGTACAAACATAAATATTACAACATGAAATGACGTGATTTGTTGATGTTGTTAATGGACATTCTTTTTCGAAAATGCTTGACATGCAATAATATATGCTGTGTTAAGTCCTAACGTCCATGCAATGGTGATCGCCAACTGACATTCTTATATAAGATTACACGATCACACGATGATAAGTGCAAACATTTTGGATAAGATAAGATAAAATAAATTTTATGGGCGGTAACAGCACTATAGAGAAACATTTTGGAATGCGAAGCTTTCAGATTCAGTATGCTTCATTTTTATTTTATAAGAGATAATTCTTTTAGAAATAACAAACTTCAAATTTGCTAAAGTTTAGCTCAATTGCTTAATTTTAATAACAGCAACTACCTACTTCACAAGAATGTACTTAGTCCTCATGTTTCAGTGAAAACAACCATGAACTATGGATCGACATCAAGGTGATTCTAACTGAAGTTTTCCCTGGTTTTCATCAGGCAATTCTGGGAAAGTAATTTAGCTAATCCTTCTCTTTCCTACTCCTACGATAAAGGAAAAAAAGATCTACAGAAAAAATGTTAGAATGGTCAGATAATTAAAATTTCTAATTTTACAGAAGTCACAGAAAGAAAAACAGCCGGAAGGTCAAATATTGCATCAAATTGAAATTAAAAAAATAGTTATTAAGCTAATATCTACATATCGTTATTCTCTCTCTCTTTCAGAACACAGTTAACCATTTTTGTTATTAGCACAGTTTTGGTTTTGTTTTCAATGAAAAATATGTGAAGAATCACATTTCAATATATTTCTGGATTTCAGCAAAGGGTCCAAAATTCAAGATGACCGTGTTAGATAGAACCGGCCTTACTCGCATCTGACCCCTTCGTGTAAATACGTATAATAAGCTCCGTTGTTTTATTGTTGATTACAATTAATATTAAAATAAATGTACACATTTAACTCATGGTACTTACATGGTACTCCAACATAATTCCAACAATTATATCTTTCTGCATATAATTCGTATTTTTATTCTTAAAATTATAGTTTCTGAGTATCTTATTACATTAAAAACAGTTAATTTCTCTACTCTGTAACAATTACCAGCCCAGTTTCGCAGCATGCTAGGAAAATTAATCTTTCGTTGTAGTAATTTCTTTAGACCCTTAAATGTAATAATGACAAATAAAGAAGAATATTATCTGCGTATGTTAATGACTTTTGTTAGATGAAAAACTATCAAATAATGCAGTAATTGATGGCGCTACATAGGAAAGGTAATGTTCAACTTTCATCATTACATAAACATTTTCTTTTCTTGTTTGCAGAATACAGAGAATCTTAAAAAGTTAATTCTCTTTGG
>JAGDQP010016381.1:0-15237 GCA_022664845.1 Lepisma saccharinum
ATCTCTCCTTCATCCTACGGGTTATCAAGTATAAATCGAATCAATGGGTCAGCATGGTCTACAGTATCTACTGTTTTTTTTTACAATCAGTGATTCCGCTAGACCCCGGCCCCTGTAGGGGATGTCAGCGGAAAACCTCGAGACTACCCCCAACTTTAACATATTGCGGACAGATCTTGATAGAAACTGTGGAAACCTCTACGTCCACCCTCCCAATTTTGACTTTACGCCCCCAATCTGAAAATCCTGGCAGCATCTTTGATTACAAAGTATTCCGAACCAGTATGTTTAGTAAGCCCCACCGAATTTGCAGACTAACACCGTGCAAACAAACAATGTGTGTTACACATTTGATATTATCCTAGATGTGTATCAAAACTCTGGAGTTTCACTGGAAATCATAAGTATTTAATCTGACCACCAAGTTTGGTCTCCATTTTGCAAGTGATTTAATGAATTTTTGAAGCACCCTTTATATATTCGAATAACCCTGCAAAAATATAAAATCACTTCTCTCTTGCTGTTAGATTTGATTTGTGGGAACTGAACTTTATACTGTGGGAACTGAACTTAATATTTTTTACTACGTTTAAATTCCATATTTTTATCTGTGCTCCTTCTTCTTCTATTTTCCCTTCTCTCTTTCTCTCTCTCTCTCTCTCTTATTTCTCTGCCTCTGTCTTACAGACATCCATCGGTTTCAGTGTTTCATTGTATGTTTAAATTTCTCCCTTGATCAACTTATGTATATTGATTCGTCTCGCTTTCATTTTATCGATACTAATACATGTCTATTTAAAAAAAAAAAACATGTTCATGATGTTTGCCGATTTTAGTATGGGCGAGACGAAGGAAGGAGAAAGAGGGGGTCTGTTTACTAGAAACGATTATGGGATTAGAAGGTGCCATTTGGGTTACCTAGCTGCACGGCGTTCGCTGTCGCAATGTTTTTGATGCAAAGTGTACCATCCCAGTATATGCCTGGCGTGACTGTGGAAAACGCTGGGAAAACCTAAGTCAGGACAATCAGCTGCTGGTACCGATCCGAGGTCCTCCCGAATACGAAACCAACGTTCTACCAAATAAGGTACGGTGCTCGGAAGAAAGCATACTCGTTTCGATGTTATCATAGGCACGCCCATACAAAATAACGTAAATAACAACATAATATCTGAAATTATCAAGCATAAATATCGTGCATCGTGCATCGTGCCCTATTTTTAAGAACTGATAGAAACAGACCTTTTCTCTTGTCTTTCATGCATAACGTTAGTGTTCTATGGAATTCATTAAGAAAGAAAAAAGAAAGAAACCATGGGTTTTAAAATTCATTTTTGTTTCTCCATGTTCGGTAAGGATCTTTTCTATTAGACAATTTGAATTAAACTTTTTAGTACCCTTCAACTAGTGGCCCACCTAAAATAAAAATGGTGTTAGGTTTCCTATTTTATTGTTTGAAATGGTACTCTCTTAAATTTTTCATTATTTGCTACATACTACAAGAAATCATAAATATATTTTTCAGAACCCAGGACATGTGATAATGTTTTCTGTTAAAGAAAAGAAAATTCCAACCCTTGCTCGCTCACTCACACTCTCTCAGAATCACACACCGCCGACTCAACGTTAGTTGGGTGGCCTATCTTGTAGGCTTAGAGAAAAATCATGTATAACAAAGTCATGTGAACATAATTTTGGCCATGATAGTACATAAAACACTATATATTAATTTCGTTACTCTTTTCAAGATGTGCATAAAGTTATATAAAATATGTAAGGTATATAACTTTTAATCTCGGAAACTAGAAAAGAAATGGATCAGGATACTATGTACTGATGTCTTGGTGGCATAACATATTACAGGAGTTTAGAAATACTCTGAACACGTAATATGTGATATAGTGGATACAGATTTGTACTCACAAGGCCCAATCTCCAAGCCTAGGTTCAATTCCTAATTTAACTGTACACTTCCTCGTATGCAATTTACCAGTAAGAGAAAACACAAGTCGAAATACTGATCTCCTGAATAGCAGTTCCAATGATGGGAAATGCTGAATCATTTGACAATTACGAGATTAAATAAACGTGTGTGCATGAACCTAGTAATACATGGATGTATTATTTTTATTATTCTTTTCTATCTCTACATCTTTTTTCATTGTTCTCTGTTTTCATGTTTGTGTCTGCTTTTCCGCTTTATTCTCTTTTTCTACATATATGTGTCTAGTATGTGTATGTTTCTGACTATTTTTCTACATCCAACAATTCTAATAAATCATCAGAAAATGTGTATTTATCAAATTTTATAACTTTATTTTGCTCTAGGTAATCATGAAGAGCGGCAGTTCTTCGAGTGACGCTAGCAAAGGACACTATTGGAGGCACTCTGTGTATACAGCTAGTTTCGGATCTGGCGAACTATAAGCCCGATCTTGATGCTTGAATTTGCATTTGAAAGCTCTTTGACATACTCATATAGAAAAAAATGGTATCGGTAGAACCTTCCTGAAACCCCATAAGGCGGTGCGAAAAAAAAGTTCAAATTTTCACATTTCTAACGATAGTACTGACCCCAGACGATATACTTACAGAATCTTAATCTACGCTTCAATATCTTGCAAACGGTGTATTACACGTCAAAATCGGTGAATAGGTTCAAAAGTTATGACAGTTTTTTTTAAGCCGAATCACAGAATTTTCACAAATTATAGAATGTATGTCATTCCGTCTGTCTTTTTGGTTTAGCCCCAAATGGGCGGTACCATGGGGTTTTGGGGGTTAATTGCGGACTTCAACAAGTTGGGATAAATCGAAGCTTATTCTTTTCTATAGGAGTTACCGTTTTTGAGATACGACCCAACATTGGTCTTTTGTATGAAGACAATGCACTTTTTTAATAGGCAGCCTTATAAAATAAGTGATATCAGTGAAAAAAAAAAACCTTCGGGGTAAAGTGAAGAGTGAAGAAAGAATTCTACTCACAAAAGAAGTGATATCTATTTTGCGAGTTACTTTCTTTGTGTCACTATGATGGAAGTGTTTCCTTTGTAATAAAATTAAGAGATTTATTATCCTTTCGCCATAGTGACACAGAGAAAGTAACTCGCAAAACGGATATCACTTCTTTCGTGAGTAGAATTATTGCGTCACTCTTCTCTTTACCCCGAAGGGTTTTTTATACTGATAAAATTAATACTGAGATGTTCGGAAATCGCTAGACATTAACTTGACCCATTTCTTTAATCGTTTAAAAACTGGAAGACCTATAATTTACATATCCCATATAACTGCATGTCTATCTTGAAAAGAATAGGAAAATTAATATATCCTGTTTTATGCGTGCTTGAAATGTGCAACGTACGAGTTTAGCAGCGTTCATATCCAACATGACGTTTTTGATATTAGGATTTTACTCACTATTGAATTCAGATAATGTTCGAACTTAGAAATCTTGTTCACTAAAAGGGGAGAAAACGATACATTACTTTTTCCTATATTTATTTTTATAATCAGGTTACATTAATAAACTGGAAATACAGGTATGTCCTACTAGTTTTTGTTAAGGTGAATTCGGAACTTCTAGGTTCGATGGCTTTCCCTCCACCAACGTAATTTAGCCTGGAGCTGTGCGGCCCCGAAAGATGTATGGCGATTATAATGGTAAATGAATTAAAGAACTGTAATATAGGAGTGTCACTTATGACATTTTAATCTGATGATCATTTTTGGAACAAATTTTAAAAGTAAACTGTTGACTTTAGAAAATATCAGTCTACACATTTGAGTTCAAAATACTATGTGAGTCTCACTGTTAAATTTCCGGGAACATGTAAATTTTTATTGCCTCCCCTTCGTTTCCTTAGCTACATTTTTCTTCGTTAAATATATACTGGTTCGACTTCTTTTTCCCCATTATCTCTCTATGTGTGTCTCTCCCTTTTTCCCCCTCACTTTATCTCTATGTATCCTTCTTTCTCCAGCTCTTGTCTTAATGGCATCCTTAACCCTTATTTTCTAGCTTAAAAATACGTCGGTTGGGTTTATAATTGTCAGACATTGATAGTCGCAATTTTTAATGCATAGTGTACTTATATCGAGAATATAACAGATAAACCCCATTAGCTGCTTTTTTCGTGTAAAAAAATACATTTTCATTACTAAGCCTTTCTATAAAACAATATTCTTTGCAGCAAACAATATGAATTCCCTAAAACTACTGAAAATTACCTTGGTCATAAACCATAAATTCATTTTCATTTCATTCCAGTTCTTTTGTTCAAGGCTCATGACCTCTATTAGCCTCATTCTCGGAAAATATAATTAACTAACATTGCAACTCCACGTGCATAACCTTACCTGTTTTTTTACCCATTTAATAGCCTCAAGTTTAGTTTTGAGGAGAAACGAAAGGTAATTTAATTCAACTCACATATCGTACGGTATTCTGCTAATTTTTGATTGAGTTGCCATTTTCAGATTATATGCACAATTACGGTCCAGATATTTCAATATGTTTCCTTGGACCTGGGAAAGTTTTGCAACGTATATACGGTAAAAAAAATAAGTCATTGCTTCAGGTAATAATTCATGCATAACACATTGTGTGTTAATGCAACGAAAACTATTGTAATAACAAACAAGGGTTAATGAATACATGATATTTACGTACAGCATGACTAAACATTTGCCATGAAGAAGAAAGTAACGTTTTGTTCCAAGTAAGTGGTTCTCAAACTCTACGCCGCGACACCCGCAGATGCATCCAAATCTATCCAGGAGTTCGGCAGAATCCTCTCGTAATGGAAACTCAAATCCTGACAGCAAGATCATATGAGTTACAAAAGTAAAACAAGTATATCCATTTCATTAAGATCTCTTTATTGAAAATTAAGTTCTATGTTTCTCCCAGTTAATTTAGAACATAGTTTTAAGGACGCTTTTATTTTGACCGTTGCACTGCGATTAACTAAGTATGCGAATAGCACTGAACGAGGTACAGAGATGAAAGAACGAACATATAAACCGTTAGGCGAATGTTGAAAGAAGGCCCAGGCTCCCGATCTCACCTCAATCAAAAAATCTAGATGTGTTAAGAAAGTTTGTTAATCGTATGAAGGTCCAAGAAAGGACCTAACTCTGCTTCTTTGTACTTCTCTATGTAAGCCTTATCTTAAGCCTTATTTGCAATTTCGGGACACAACGTACACTAACGTAAGAGATAACGTATGGGTACTATTATCTGAAAATATTTTGTTTTCTCCAATTGTATAGCTTCTGGAATTAGTTCTTAAAATTAATAACCCCTTCATCCCAATTAGTTTCAGTGAGAGAAATATAAGTAGTATTGAGGCGGTTCTCACCTCCTCACTTTCAAACGTAACGTTATAGACACCTGCGTCGACAGCCAGTGGGTAACGACGTCTGGGTATAAAAGCTTTATGAGTCACTTCCTAATTTGAAACTACTAGATTTAAAAACACATTTGCCGGCCTGGTAGCCGTGTTGTTTGGAGCACTAAGTCAGCAACTCGAAGGTTCCGGGTTCGAATCCCGGCTAGGACATGGACATGAACTTTAACTAGCACCACATTCATAATCGTGACGTGCCGAAGTCAAAGTTATTAAAAGTGACCCACACAAAACAAAATTTACAATTTCGAAAAAAAAAACGTATTATACACTAAAATTCACGTTTTCTGAATGCGCTAAAAAGAGAAAAAATATTTTTTAATAATTTATAATATTGAAGAAATATATTACTAAAAATAGCAGTGTGGAGTGGGGGCTGGGGCTACTAGAAAATGACTGATCATTTTAATCAATTTTCACTTGTAAGTAATATTATTAAATTTAAACAATTCATCTTTTGATAATACGATTTCATTTTTATTCATAGACTTCCTAAATATTACACCTTAGTTGAAAATATCTTCAGCTATGCATTTTAGATCAAATTTTGTATTTTAATTTATTTTTTATACATTTTATCCAACTCTTTTTATATTAGTTTTTAATATCTAGTTTGTGGAAAGATTGTTGCATCGCCTGATTGAAAAGAGCTTGGTAAATCTAGGTCGCTTAGATGAAATCAAAGCCATTGTTACTCTACGTCAGTGGTTCTCAACCTTTCCTTGTCCGCGGCACATTCTTTCGTAGTGCGTGCCCGCGATACATTATGGTGCGAGTTTGTAACAATGCGGGACACTTGGCCACTGATTGCAAGGCGTGAACAAACCATTAATTTCAGTGTAAAATAAATATGTTTAGGCTCCTGAATATTCTTATTGGCTTTAAAATAAGTATTATGTGAAATTATTTTAATTATTTTTACTAGCAAAATCATAAAGTCTCAGACGTTTTGCGGCACACCTAGCAAATCTCTGCCGCGCCACACTGGTTGAGAACCACTGCTCTACGTGCTATTGTTGTGGTGGTAGTGTGCGATGAAGGCTGAGTACATATAGTGCAACATTATCTTAAATGGAGGTTATAGTCTGACCATATTAAAAGCGGGTTGATAATTCAAGGTCACTGATTAGAAATTCCAACTATGTTTTTTTTCCTATATCTCTGATCTAAACGTTTGAACCGAGCGGAAAATCCGGTCACAACGAGCTAATTAGTAAAACCGTGTTAATAATAATAATAATAATACGATGCTAATAATAAAAGCATAATTTGGATTATCTTTAAGGCATTTAGGCATCTTAGACTCAGGCCAGCATAGGGTGGGGGAGAGAATGTAAGGTAGACGACCAGGGGATTATTTTTGTAGGTGCCATCCCAGCATTTACCTAGTATGACTGAGGAAAATCCCTGGAAAAACCTCACTGAGGATTGTCGGCTGCTAGGATCGATCCCAAGACTTCTCGAATGCTAAGCAAACGCTCTACCACTGAGCCACAGCCGCTCGGTATTAAAAGCTTGATAATAATAAAAGTGTGGCAATAATAGAAAGCGTGGTAACAATGAAAAACTTTGAATAATAAAAACGTGGTAATATTTGATAAGATATAAAGATATATTGTAATATCTTACCCCGCCATCAATACCACCTTGTCCTAATGGATATAATAATGTGATACACAGAGAACTTATAGTGTTTGAACCGTTGTAGTTTCTCAGCAATGATTCCGCTAGACCCCCCGTGCGGGGGTGTCACCCCCAAATCCTTGAGAACTTCCCCAATTTCAATTTTTGCGGCATAAAATCAATAGAAACCATGGAAAATACCCTCCCAATTTTGACTTTACACTCCCTCCTAAACTGGAAATCCTGGCGGAATCCCTGAGCTTCTGTTTGATTATGTATTGTTTAGGTATAACATTTTAGAAGCAATGGCCGAAAGACCATCAACCTTCATAACTGTAGACGCTACTGAACTCTGAAAGATAAACTTAATATCATTTCATCTTAGGCCTACCTCTCCCTTGCGTTACGTATTGGCTTAGATTATGACGTTGGCTTAAGGAAATAGTCCGTTACGGCTACTTTTAATTAAAATCAAAAGGTTTGTTGATAGAGGGAACTGTAACATAATTAATGAAAATTAGTATCGTCTCGTTTGATGTGAGTTTCTAGATGCGAGTTTCGTTTCTAAAATTATTATTCCTTGAAAACACAAAATTACACTTTGATTTATGTTTACGATTCTTGTATGCCCTACTTATAATTTACACATTAAACGTATATTTTCAAATTCAATTGTATTTTGTTTTACGTTAAGTGGTTTTAACGAAACAAATCAGGTCAATCAAACTCATTACACATCTTGTACATGTACATCGAATCTTCAAACAGATTTGAAAAAAATGATGGATTGTGTACTGCCAAATTATTCTGAAGCATTGAATGGGGTTTATATTAGTAGTGAAATAGGAATCATAGTAAATTACGTGAGCGATTCAAAA
Organism: Lepisma saccharinum; assembly: GCA_022664845.1. Lineage (NCBI taxonomy): Eukaryota > Metazoa > Arthropoda > Insecta > Zygentoma > Lepismatidae > Lepisma > Lepisma saccharinum. Next base: position 7,913 of record JAGDQP010016381.1, read on the forward strand.
TCTATAATGCACCAGTCTATGCTTGACGCTACTCTCTAATTGCAGAAAACTAATAAATGATGCCATTAAATTTTGAATGTTTTGGTTGATGACACATTCAAAGCAATAAGAACTTAACACAACAATTCTTTCTTTTTTTTTCTAATTAATTTAAAAGGTAAGTGGAAACTGTAGTGGACACTTGGAAAGGAATAAAATTAAGATTAACACAGAAACAATACTCCTTAGCGATGAGATTATTTCGAATCTTTTGTGAAGAAATCTTAAATTTATAAAAGTTAAAAGCATCAATAATTGATGCGAGTTGGACAAATTTCCTAGGATATAGAAAACCTTACTTTTAATTAGCAACACGGTGAGTCAGAACTAAACCTTTGATCGCATCGTGTAACTATGACGCTGTTATGGCTAGAGGAAGTGGATACAGACGTTGGAAAGTCAAGTCTTCAAACTAAAGGCAATAACAACACAACAATAACACAACAACTCGACTCACTTTATTAACTCAAATTGTTTGCTGTTTACATCCAAGCATAATCAACAAAGATTTGGAAAGTCGCTTATAGCTTTACGATACATGACCACTGAAGCATAACTTTCTTCCTTGATTGGTGTTTCTGCTTGGTGATATCTCGTGGTTTCCGGACGTTTAACCCCACAGCTAATGGTCACAGGTTGTGAGATCTGACAAGTAAAGTACCCAAAGTGAGGACTCGAGTTGCTCATCAAGTGATACCTTAAATTGAAGCAAAGTGACGAGTATAGTACACCTGTGAAATCCTAGCTGCAGAGCTCCAGTAATAAGGTTATGGAGGGTCAAAGTTCAAATAGAAAGCGAATTGTATTGAAACAAGTCACAACGAAAGGCAGAACAAAAGTCAGAAAGACATGGTTTTGAATTGAAATGTGATTCATGTGAAGGAAAGATGCACGTACAAAGTACTACACATTGATACAATCAATATGTAAGTCGTCAATGAAGGCGTGTGATAAGCAGATACTTTGCTCACAATGAGCACACTTGACAAAAGAGATGTTCTCACATGAGGTCTTGTAACACTCGTCACGTATATTAGAATCAAAACAATAATCCAATGGAGACATCCAGGGCTCGGGCTCCTCATCCAAGAAGCCGCTTTTGTAAAACGCAAACCTGATCATGTTGCGAAATCGTGAGGCGCTGAATTGGAAGAGAGTGAAGGACTGCATTCGTAAAATGTTATCCCGATGCCAGAGATTCATACACGAATAAAAGAAAGCGGGATATCAGGCAGAGAGAGGGATATCATTCTACACATTACATTAATTGGGAGCAACGTACGACGTATTACCATCGGGATGATCAGCAAAACATGGACATCACAAGCAGCTAAATTTTCTTTCTATTTAAACTTTGACCCGCCATAACCTTTTTATTACTGGAGCTCTGCAGCTAGGATTTCACAGGTGTACTATACTCGTCACTAGTTTCAATTTAAGGTATCACTTGATGAGCAACTCGAGTCCTCACTTCGGGTACTTTACTTGTGAGGAACGGTTTGGCCATTCTCTCGACCCTTCTTCCCAGCTACCTTTTTTTCAATTCATGACCCAAAATTTCCCTCTCCCCAATAGCATAGTGAAGAGTTACACCATCTTGTTAGAATAAGCAATGTTTGTGTTCAGCACTATGCATCATTGGCCCCACAAGTGCATTAAGGATGTTACAACGCCGATCTACAGTCCTCTCCATGATTCGTATTTGTACCAACCATTCCCATCTAACCATTGCCCAAACTTTGGCTCAACCGAATATGCTCCTGTCTCTTTAATAACTCGAAGATTCTTTATAGCAAAATAATGACAGTTGTGTCAATTAACACGTCCATTCATTTGAAACATAGCTTCATCGGAGAAGTGCATTTTACTAAAACAAATTCACACATTTCCACCCACCTGTCAGGGTCGTCCTTGCTCAGTTCATAGGGACAAATCGGTTTGTACACGGACGGTAGCTCGCACGTCTCTAAACACGAGACAAACTGGATTGACTGGTACGAAACTCATATGCAGCTTGGCGGATCAATTTTTGTGAGCTGTTGGTAAGCGTTTACACAATCTTTGCCGATGCTGCTGCCTCGGTGCTTCTGTGAAGTATTCCAGGAAGGTGTCCTTTCTTGATGTTTCTCGTTGTAAGCAGTTGTTCTCTCCAATTTGCCACAGTCGACATGTTGAAATGACGTCTCGTAAGACTCATAATCTCACGATCATTCTGGAATGCGATCACGCACGCTCTGATTGTAACTTGCTGCTACATTTTCAGTGCCATCTTGGTTAATCACGTAAGCGGCACGTGTCTCTAACCTGAAACTGAGAAAATTAAGTTTCAGGTTTTTATATTCGATTCACCATTCCGTTCAACAATGTACAGTAACATGCTATATTTACTTTAAAGGCGTAGCCTTATTTCTGACTCTCTCGGCACATTATTAAAGAGTGACAAATGTATGAGGAAGAGGACTTACAAAGACGTGCCTTCCGTTTTTTTGATTCAAAACAAATAAGTTTATGTTACTGGCAAACACTGATTTTTTAGTAAATATTTAATTCGAGGGAAGCGAAACCGACTTTGGATCATTCTGTCTGGAAAAGGTTTATAGTTTATTCTCAATAAGGTATAAGATTTAATGAAGATTTGTTTTGAAAATATGACCTATAAAAAATCAGTAATTTCATGAATCAATATAAAGGATAAATGGGTGTTTTCGATTTTAATGAATTAGCTTAGGTAGGAGAAAATGTACCAAATATGAGATTCTACGGTACTTTCAGGTGACATTTTTTTTAAAAGACCATTCTTTTCTTGTGTTTTCTTCAAGCGTGTTTTCCATACCTTTTGTTATATTTTCCTAAGAGAAAAAGGAAAGCCCACCCTCTATATACATAAGGAGGTAAGAAGAAGTGTCGCCCTGTACCACGCCATCCATCACCCAGTGGAGTCTTTTATTACGCACGTCTGCCTTCAACTGTCACCTAAGAAGCCGCTAGAATTTAACACCTCTTGTCGTTGCCTTTAGAGGAAGCAGTTACCTAAAAAGATTCTTTTATAGAGTCTGTCGCAAGGAGGAGTGGAATCGAAGAAGAGGGGGTTTCTTTTCTCTTTTACGTCTTTTTCTTATTGTAGAAGACTTAGACAGAGAGAGAGAGAGAGAGAGTGAAAGAGAAAGAATGAGCTTAAACGCTTCAATAGATTCATACACTGAGAGAACAAGCTGGGATATCCTTTCTACTCTCTTTCTGCAAGGCTTTGTGTGAATTTCTTAAAGAAAAAGAAAGAATAAAAGTGAAAAAATGCAAATAAAAAAAGGAGAGAGAATAAACATGGAAGCATCTGTTTGAACTCACAAGCATGAATTAATGTTTACTAATTTCGTTTACGAAACAATAATGTGATAAAGTTTTACCTCTTTTAGTAACTACTATTTTGTTTCGTGGCCTCTCTAAGCATTCTTTAATGAAGTAATTAAATATCATTATCATTTCAAAAACGAATTAATTCGCCCTCAAAAATACCCTACCACGTGAAATATATTTTATTCAAAGAGTCTTGCTGTGTAAGAACACGATTTAAATATCTTCTGAAGTATTACTGAGATCTCGGCGGCTTCATATAGCAAATGAGGAGTATACAAAATCCAAGAGATATAAGCGACATTGACGAATAAAACGAAATTCGAGGTAATCTCTTATATATAACGCGAAATGTTAAATATTTATTCATAAATAAATAAATATTTACAAATATTTTAATTAGTTAATAATACTGAAAAGGAAATACAGATGTCCACTAAATCAACGCAGACAACATTTGTCGCCTCCAGAAGCCAAGGGACCTAAGTTACATTGACGAATAAAAATAAATTCGAGGTAATCTCTTATATATAACGCGATTATATGTGACACAAAATTGTCATATTTTGTACACGGACTCACTAAGGCCTATGGTTTCTTAGTACAAAATATGACAGTTTTGTGTCACAAATATTTCGCGTTATATATAAGAGATTAACTCGAATTTCTTTTTATTCGTCAATGTAGCTTAGGTCCCTTGGCTTCTGGAGGCGACAAATGTTGTCTGCGTTGATTTAGTGGACATCTGTATTTCCTTTTCAGTATTATTAACTAATTAAAATATTTGTAAATATTTATTTATTCATGAAAACAATAAAAGAGATGATAGCCACTTAGTTTTTTCTATCGCTATAAAAACAAGTACTGTAACAAAAGTCAAAAAGATACAAATACATTAAGAAAGATACATAATGAAACGAAATTTAAAAAAAAAGAACTAGAAAAATAATTAGCTGATAATATTTGTTAATTCTTTTTTTAAAAAAATGTTAGACAGACAGACAGACAGAAGAAAATGACAGTTTGTGGGAATTGAAGTTTCGAGCGTTAACAAATGGGCATTGGGTCAATAAAAATAATAATAACCCTTTTTATAATATATGTTTTAGTAGGCCTATAATTATACGTTTTGCTGTTCTGTTATAATATTTCATATCTACGATCTAGAATTTCTTTTAATCGATCTATCTACGATCTTTCATCTAAGTACTTTTAATACACATTGTCATAAAGCTTATAAACTATATCAAGTTTTTTTTTCTGTAATGATCAAATCCCAAACTATCAGGTAGATATTTGATGTTACTGATATCGAATGGTTCATGTTCTAAGTCTGCATTATTAGAGCCGATACAATCTAGTGTTGTTGTAGTGTTACTATATACCACAAAAAGTAGTAAAGAAAATATGTATTTTCTTACGTTTTCCATGTCTCCGGTAAAAGAATATCAATCATCGCTTGGTAATGAAAACGTTCTTGGTTTGATTTCCGGTTGGGCCACGTTCAACTCTGTAAGTGAGAAAACTCTTCCCTTTATTAATTAAGTATTGTAATACATTATTTTAAGATTACATGTATTATGATGAATCAATTATTACTTGCTTAGATAAACCTCATCTTACTGGAACAGTTTCAACGTGTAACAAACTCAGTCTTCGAACAAATAAGAGTTATAAGATACATGTATATGTTACACAAAACTGTCATATTTTGTACCTTGACACATACATGTCTAAGGATTCTTTGTACAAAATATGACAGTTCTGTGTCAAATATATTTCGGGTTATATATAAAAGACAATCTCGATTTTTTTTTAAAAAAATCGTCAATATTATTTGTATCTCTTGCCTTCTGGAGTCGACATATGATTATTTTAAAAAGGTTGGTCAGTTCAAGTGATATAGTTGCTATTATTTATACTAATCTGTGTTGAATTCCAAATTATCTCACAATAAGTTGTCATATGCCAATTTTGAAATTGTTTTGTCCTCTTTTAATAAACATGTTTTGAGCGAAAATGCATCAAAGTTATATCTTCAAAACTAATTGTAGTTAATGAATATTGTTACAATTTGTTGCAACCTAGATGGGAATCAGAAACTGTTACTGTTTTAGGTTCTTGTTGTTCGTCCACTGGCGGCTTATCATTGACTCTATTTATCTCAGTGACAATGGTGGTGTTTGTTCAGCTGTCGATCCTCGTTCTCTCCCTCCAATATCAGCTGAAGGTGTCTCGTTGGTGATACATTTAGCGTAATGCAGAAACACCACGAGATAGTTTTGTGGCAAGCCTCATTGGTTGCTTTGGTATAAACTGTTATGATAATGAGATGCTATTTCAGTCACAACAATAGCCATCAGGTGATGAGCAGAATACACATAGTGCAGATAAAGCAGAATCTATCTGTGCATGTGGTTGAATAATCTCTTAGAATGGAGATGAGAGATGATATTAACAAAATGAGGAAATGGAATTACACCATATTTCAGTGTTCTGTCTCTAGTTAAACACTGCTTTTCTGATATCGTTGCTGTGTTTTAGTAATTGAATTTTATCTTGTGGTCATATCATGTAATCTCCACTTAATTATTTAAGTAACGGTTATTCTATATCAAATTATTATGCGAAACTTCATTGCAAAACAAAATGTCTTCAATACTTGTAATTGAACAAAAGTTATTCTAATTATATAACAATTACAATATTAATTACTTAATGTTGAAATAAAATTGTATGGTACTGATCTTGTTAAAATATTGTTAGTTTTTGTGCGTGTTAGGATGTGTGTATGAATTAAAAATTATCAGGTTCTACGTTGAACTTTAAGACATTATAAAAATAATTTAAAAAATCAAAAAGGTTATTTTACATTGAAACTATCGATAGTTGACTTCACTGTGAATACAGCATACACATTGAATCAAAAAAGCGGAGTTTTCACTCTTTTTAGAGCGGAAAGAGGGGCCACTCTTTTATAGAGAGTATTTTTTTTAATCGAAAAGAGTGGTTTCTAACAAAATGTTCTTGCTTTGGATGGAAAATGTGTTCTTTTTTAGATGCAATTTCGTTCTTTTTGATGTAATTTATTTTCTCAAACTTAAAAGAGTGATTTCTCTTTGATTCCTCAAACTTGAAAAAGCGATTTCTCATGTTTTTAGAATGGTTTATTCGTCGATTTTTTAATCTTTTTTGAGAGGTTTATTTCTCATATTTCCCTATATTTTTAGAGTGATTTGCAATGCATCATGGACCATGACTACTAGTCAACTTTGTTCTCCACCAGTTGTAACTGCGAAGCTTGGATGAAATTTATAGCATTGCGTTTAGTTAAAGATGACAACAGAAAACTTGAAAACTTTTTTGTTAGAAAATTATACCAGAAGACGTAAGGAGTAAGACATGTACAATAACTCTTTGAACGTTGTTCTCAAGTACCTGACGAGACGAAATAAATCATTTCGAAGACGTAATACCCCTATTAGACGGTTAGCTGAGGGGTTAAGGAGTTGGGTAACTGGTCGGAAAAGTACTTAATTGTAGTTTTATACAAATATCTACTTCTATAATAGAGGAGGTAACATGCAGAAAAACCAAAGGCCTAAAGGAAATGAGTTAGCTCTGGTTGCTAATTCTCCCAAACAACTGTGATCCTTCTGCGTACTTGGAAAAGAGAAAAATCTCATTGAACACCTTGAACTAGTATTAAATAAATGAGTGGTTGAGAAAAGAACCCTACAGGTCAAACTGTCTGATTTCATCAACACGCCAAGCACCCACATCACTAATAGGAAACAGCCAAAAAAGGTCATCAACACGCCAAGCACCCACATCACTAATAGGAAACAGTCAACAAAGGTCATCAACACGCCAAGCACCCACATCACTAATAGGAAACAGCCAAAAAAGGTCATCAACACGCCAAGCACCCACAT
>JAGDQP010016381.1:15337-40686 GCA_022664845.1 Lepisma saccharinum
CCAAGCACCCACATCACTAATAGGAAACAGCCAAAAAAGTTCATCAACACGCCAAGCACCCACATCACTAATAGGAAACAGCCAAAAAAGTTCATCAACACGCCAAGCACCCACATCACTAACAGGAAACAGCCAAAAAAGTTTGTAAAAATTGAATGCTAACAAATGGAAATGGTACTGGAGATATTTTTAAAACTATGTGGACAAAATTAGTGAAAAGAATACACTTCACATTGAAAGAGAAGCACTGAACATTGATAAAATAAATATCCCAGAAAACATAAGCGAATCTTCAGTGCAACCTTGCAACGCAGCAGTGTTGCATGCATTATTACGATACACTTAGGATACGAAAGGACTAGAGCCTAGCGTTCTTGCTTTTTGGCACTTTTTCTTATTAATTTTGTTTCAAGAGCTTGATTATTTTTCAAATATAAATAGATTGTTCTTATCATGTTAAATCTAACCTTGAAACACAGTTGGGGGCCGCGGTGGCTTAGTGGTAGGGTGCTCACCTTTGGTGTTTCAGGTCTCCGGTTCGATCCCGGCCCGTGCCATGTGAGCTTCGTGGTTGATAAACACCGTGTGTGTGTGGGTTTTATCAGGGTTCACCCGTTTTCTCCCAATTTGTTCATTTCACCAAAGTTTCCCATCATCATTCACCCGGTCTCAGCCAAAGTTGCCTAAAGGCCTTAAATAAATTTCAATTCAACTGAAACATGGTTGTTTAAAATTTAAAAGTCCTTAAAACCATAATAAAATATAATTCTATGTACATAAATGTGTTAAAATTAATACGCACAGCCCATAATAATTTTATTTTTGGCTTTCTCCAAAGCACAAATCCAAACACAGCATACAAAGCAATAAAACGTAGTGGACAGAAATTCACATATTCTTAACGTTCAGGTAAAACACTTCATTTACAAATTCAACTTGAATTCTTTAGAAAAAAATAATGGAAAGGATTTATATAAAGTACACTTAATAAATTCTAACATAAATTAAACCCAGAGAGCATCAAACAAATACGTATATTCTCCAGAAAGTCATACAGCCTGACCCGGAAGATCGAGGATTTTGTTAAGTGCGGTTCTCAATAGGAATTGGTTTTAATCAAACTGAATGATTGAATGCAGCCGGAATTTATCTGAGGGCCTATGTTGTTTACAAAGTCTAGTTCAAATATTCCAGCTAAGTGTCTAAAGGCTTTAAATTACATTCAAATACATTCCAGTTGGGTGAAGGAATGTTATCAGAAATTTGGAGAAGGTCGCAGCGATGTTCATGACAGGAGCTTTCTTTGAGGATGGAATGCAAAACTTGGTTTCCGGTTACGACGAGTGCATTAATTTAATGGCTGGAAATATAGCTACTGATAAAAAAAATGATGAAAACCCGAGAGTACCAAGGACCAACATTTTCTAAATATCTTATTTTCTATTAAAGAAATGGAAGATATGTGTTTCATGGTAGCCAGAAACAACCTGAAATTATAAAGTATGTAACTACTAAAAAAATTATATTTAATAAAATTTTAAAGAAAAATTTTCTTAAACAAATCGTACTAAAGAGTAAAATACAATTTGTTTATGCATGACTAAAACGAAAAGCATGTGGGCGCTCTCGTATATACAGCCACTTTATAAATTCTTCAATTAGCGCGTCGCATGCTTTCCTTTTTAGTCATGCGTAAAGAAAATGATTTTTTATTTTTTTTAGTACGAATTGTTTAAGGAAAATATGTATGTTAAAAAGTTTATTATTTTTTCTTCGTTTAGAAATATATAAAAGGAACAATGGAATATTGTATTGTCACCCGACTTACGTCGCTGTGCATATTTTCATCATTGTATACTTCATATATATTTGTTGAATTTGAAATTAATTTTAAGCCCTTTAGGCAACTTTGGCCTAGACCGTATGGATGATGATGGGATGAATTGGTGGAATGAAGAAAGTGGGAGAAACCCGTGAAAACCCACGCACACGGTGTTTGTCCACCACAAAGCCCACATGGCACGAGAAGGGTTTAAACGGACGACCCGAAGCGCCAGAGGTGAGCGCTATAACCATTGAGTCTCCTCGTTCCACTTAGGAACTTGTAAGTTGTAGTTCTCAGTGAAAATGCCTTATTGCAAATAAAACTGGAAAACGTTCTGATGTAGCACCTAATAACTTTCCGTATCACTTTCTCAGTGTATACATGGTCCTCATGTACGAGTGAACCCTTGTTCATGATTTTCATATGCATAAATTAATATTAGGAACTATTACGACATGTAAAATACAATATATGTTAGTAAATAACCTTTGTCAGTATAACATGAATCAGTGAACGAATGCGTTTATCTCTTAGAGCATATGCTGTCTACACATAATGCATAATATATACACACAGTAAAACGCATTTATTTTGTTAGTGTAAGGGTCTATTCCTATATTCCTCGTTGTCACACTGAAAATTGCTCCTATGGATAAAACAGTGCTCGTAGTTTTAAGAAGTAGTAGAGGTAATTTTGAAATCATTATTCTAATATAAATAGAATGTAAACAAAAAGAAAACCTTGGCTAAGGAAAACCCCATTAAAAACAATTTTTATTTTATTTTCCCACGGACCGTTTTTATTCAGTGCCCACAAACATCACTTGATGTAACACTTATATGTAGAGTAAAGGCGGGTGATTCCGATCGTTCCGGGTACAAATGGCTGTCAGATGAAGAGGACGAATGGTGTTTAGAAAATACTACCACGTTGGTATACCTTATCTGTTCGTTAAAAAAAATCCAGATACCTTAATGAGTAACTGTGTACAAATATTAATATGAACAGGTGTTATCGATTGGAATCACCTGAGCAGAGCAGGTGATTCAGATCGGTAGCTCCGATAGCTAGGTACAAACAGTAATATACAAGATCATTCTTACTTATCTCTCACTAAAACATAATCTATTATTAGACATACGAAGGAAAGCCAATAGGAAGCAAAATGGACAAACAATACAATCTGAAGAGAAAACAAGTTAAGTAATGGTTTTATTGTCGACAAAACCAAGGCTCTTCCGTATAAATTAAAATTATCTTATAACGTATCCAAAAGAAAGAGTTAACGTCATAGGGACAAATGAAGGTTACTAAGCGAATGCCGGGGCCTGCCAGTTTCAGAGTCAAAGCCATAGATTTTCCCACTGGCGGTGTCCATGATTATTCAAGCAGTGTATGGCTTATCTCTGTCGAACTTGTGCTACTGAAATTTCGTAGGGGCACAAATGGAGAATACTAAGCGATTGAAAAGTACCTGCCAGTTTTAGAGTCACATTCATTGTTTTTATCACCATCGCAGAACATGACGATCCAACGGTATATAGATCATCTCTGTCGCACTTGTAGTTTCTGAGACCTAGGAGGGGCACTGATGAAGAATACTAAGCCACTAGAAAGGATCTACCAGTTCTAGGGTCAAAGTTATAGGTTATTCCACGCTTTCAAGCCATTACGAATTTAATACTGTATGGCTCATCTCTGTCACACTTGTAGTTACTGAGATCTAGGAGGGGTATAAATGGAGAATCATAAGCGATTGAGAAGGACCTGCCAGTTTTAAAGTCACATTTATAGTTTCCTCATCAATTCTGACCATGACGAACCCAACGATGTATAGATCACCTCTGTCGGAGTTGTAGTTACAAAGATCTAGGAGAGACGCAAATAGAGAATACTAAGCTATTCAAAAGGACCTGCCAGTTTTAGAGTCAAAATTATAATTTTCCCCACCGTTTCGGACCATGGCAAATCTAACGGTGTATCATTCATCTCGGTGTAACTTGTAATTGCTGAGATCTAGGCGGGGACAAACATATCATGTGAAAATACGTAAGAAAAATGGAGAAAACTAAGTAAATGAAAAGGACCTGTCAGTTTTGGAGTCAAAGTCATAAGTTTCTCCACCGTTTGAGGTAGTGACGAAACCGACGGCGTATGGCGCATCTCTGTCGGACTTGTAGTTGTTTAGATCTAGGGCGGACAGACAGGCAGACAGGACAAACCCTATATCTTCCCTTATTCACTGACATTCATATGGTGTGCTAATAAGGACAATCTCTCAGATTCGACATTTTCCACAAATAAAGAGCTTCGTTTCCTTAGAGAGATTTTAAAAATAATGTTCGCAACACTGCGGTCGGATTTAAATAATTTCTGGTCATGTACCTTCTTCACACAGATGGACCTGTTTTCGAATATATTACTCCCGTTTGCATTGTACGTAACTTTTTTTTTTTACAATACACTGCTTCAAACAATGCAAATTGATCACTGAACCCAATTTTAAATTTCAGTTCTGAAGTCAAAAGACTCGAAGAATGATCAAAGACTTCTGTACAGTTCCTGCTTATACTCCTGCTCAACTACAATTCGTCCTCGAGATTACAGCGACAGCAATGTTTTCGATCGGAATCACCCTCCCTTCAAAATCGATCGGAATCACCCGCCTTTACTCAATGTAGCATTGGTAAAAACTAACAAATTAATTTAATTCTTGCTTACCTTCGCATTTCCTCGTAGGTCGAAACCAAATAACCCTTATTTATGATATTAAGACCTTTCCTAAGACACTTCAAGTTTTCCTTTTATCTCTGCTTTTCTCTGCTTCTCTTCATTATTGTCTGTATAGATAGTCATATTACTTCCCCCTGTCTCCATCGCCGTCTTCGCTCTTTTCCTATAGAAGAAAGTATTTCTACTACAAGTATATCATCACCTAGAAACAAATTCGTGTAAATATTAAGAAATCAACCAGCTAGTTTGGTTGGGACTTCGTGCAATAGCCTACCTAATACGACTGTGAACATTCGTACATACATCTCTAGGTATTAAGTCATACGTCTCTAGATATTAAGTACCGTTTAACCGCAAGGCGATTGCACCCAATTCTTGTTTTGCAATCAGCAAAATCATAGCATTCGCCTAGTGCGAGTCAGGAAAATGAAGAACTTTAGTTGGATGGTCTACATGCTGGTCCAACATGTTTCTGTCAAACATCTCTACTTATTTGCGCACTTAATTAGTATAAATAATTGTGAACTTCAAGAAACCTATATTCTGCTGGAGCATGTTTCTCCTGCACATCTCTACTTATTGGGCGCACTTATTTAGTATGAATAATTGTTACAGTTTCCTTATCTAAAATATCTCCGGCTACCATTAATTGCGAGTCCTCGATGTGGGAGAGGGGAGAAAAACTGAAGTTAAGAAGTTTCGGGCAAAGACTCAAAGCGAGAAGCAGTGTTTTACGATCACTCAATATCAGAAACACGTGTTGAATTTGTAATAAAAGCGGGGAGGTCCCGGCTGCGTGTAATCGTGAGCAGAGAACTAAATCAGTGCGTGGCGCTTCAGAAGCTGTTTCCGCCGCCGTCCCAAAACCTCTTTTATCTTCTTCTATGTTTCTTTTCATTCTTCCCTTTTCCCTCTCTCTCTCATCTTTTTTTCTGTTCCTGTGTATAATTTCTCTTTCCGCCTTCGCTGTTGCTATTACTGCTTGCGCTGTATCTCTTTCGTTTCTTTTCCTTTCCTTTGCTCTTTCGTCTTTAGGGTATTTCCGCCGTTTCTGTTAATTAGCCTACTACACTGACTTGTCATGCGTCAGCTTAAAGCCATTTTCTCTTCAGAGTCACGTGTGCTTTACGAGCCTTTCCCTTTGTTGTATTATGCTTTTCTTCTTCTTCTATCTTTCTCTTCTACTACTGCCTTCTTTTTCATATTGTCTCCTCTCCCACATTTCCATATTTTGTGCGAAATTATTGTTATCTTTCAATTTAGGCAAATTAGCAACGTGTAGCCAGTTAGTAGGAAAAAATGGTTGGCATTTGTGATGATTGCTACAGAAATAAGACACAATCATATCTATTAATGAATTATAAAAACGTTAAGATTGTTTATAACAGAAATTAAGCACATTTAATGGTTTATCCCTAGACGTTTTAACGTCTTGAAAATATTGTTATGTTAATATGCGTACGGTTAAAAATAAAGTTGCTTGGACATCTCGGTTTGGAATCTCGTAGCACTTTATTGACTTGGGTGGTTAAGGAATTAAAACTGTACTGTAGTAAGCAATTCAGTGTATAATTGTCGAATCCAGAAGCCAAGGAATACAAGTGATAATAATGATTAAAAAGAAAAGTTTGAGAATATATGTGACAAAAAAAAACTGTCACATTTTGTATAAAGAAAACTTGGATCTTAATGTGTTCATGTACGTACAAAATATGACAATTTTTGTGTAACATGTATTTCGGGTTATATTTAAAAGATTATCTAAAGTTTTTTTTTTATTATTTGTTGCATCTCTTGGATTTTAGGAGTGGACAATTAAAAAGTGAAAGTAATTGCGGAGCGAATTTTCTAAAAGCCGATAAATGCTTTAAGAAAATAATAATTTGGTTACATGTTAACCGTCATATTCTGTATCTCCCTCTAAAATCAATGTTATAAAATATCTTCTATTACCGGGATTGAGGGCAAAGAAAATGATTACTTATTTTCTAATTATATTATTTATTTATTTATTGCAAAACTCAAAATTTACTTAAGCAAATTCAATTAATGCAAATTTTTAAAAAAATTCAACGATATTACCTCTGATAGAGTATTTAGCAAATTAAAAAATCTTACCGAAAGAAGGAAGATATGACCCTAATAGCGTAGACGTTTGATGTAAGTTTTCACTGCAATTGAGCCGGCCGGGTGGTCGAGCGGTCTGCGGCGGTAGGCCATCGGCTCGAAGGTCCCGGGTTCGAGTTCCGGCAGGGGCATGGGTGTGGATTTTAACTGACTATAAATGGGCGAATCGTGACGGGCCGAAGTCCAAAGTTACTAGACTGGCCCATATAAAAATAAAGTTTTCCACTGCAATTGATTCTAGCCTGATATGTCAAACTTGCTTTATTAGTTTAAAATAAACGTGCTGCTAACGTGAAATAGCGAACATGATACGTGTTAATTTAAAAGCAAACTTGTTAAGTTATACGTGTTATTTATTATTTTTCTTCATGGATTTATCTATAGTGTAGAAAACTTATTTAATAGATGTCAACACAGTAGCACAATGTCTACTAGAATGAAGTGAGGCAAAAGAAAATACTACAGTTAATACTGCTGTTACTAGTAATTTATTAATAATTATTCATCAATGCCTTATTATACAAAAGTATGTCAGAAGACATTTTGTTTTATTGTAACATGTGTAACAATGAAGTAATTCAGGTATAAAATGTACAAGTTGCTATATAAGGAAAGCTAAGGTTTTCTTTGCAAGTACTCATAGATCGAAACGTGTCTTCTAGTTATCTTTCTTTCACAGATTTGTGCTGCACCTCGAAAGACATATCCATCTTATTTAAAGGCCTTAATCAAATAAATCTCTTTATGAAAATAAATCGAGGACTTCTCAGATTTCAATCTGCTGAAACTACTCTGGGAAAAATTAAATAATTGTTGATGTATTCTTTTCCATGATAGATTATGGCACAGAATAATAACGCTACAACAAGGAACATGCGTGTTTGTTTTTGGAATGCTGATGGTATCCTTTACACAACATGAGAATTTCAAATACTTTCTTCTCCAACAAAACATTGACATCTTACTTTTTCAAGAAAGTCAACTCCACCCCTACAGACAACTTGAAAGTAAGAAACTACAACATCTAATGTACCGATCACCTTCTTATCCAAATCTCATCTTCCATTACAACCATTTCATCTTCCACATCTTCAATCACTAGAAGCTACCGGAGCCAAACTAGAATCTCCTAATTCTCCAATTAGTTTAATCTCAACATACAAACAACGAGGAACACCATTACAGACAGAAGATCTACGCAAGGTAAGCCGCCTTGGTAATCGAGTCATTATAGTGGGTGATCCAAATTCTAAACATCCATTCTGGAATTCTCAGATTTCAAATCAAGCAGGCAAAGTTTTGTTTCGAGTTTTGAACAACTTAGATCTAACTCCTATAGATACTCCCAATCAACTTGTTTTCTAAAAATGGAGGTAGGCCTGACATACTGGACATAGCACTAATCAAAGGAATTCATATTACAGATGTATATACATCCATGCTCTTACTCAAGATCATATTCCAGTTCGCCTCGATATTCATCAGTTTAACCTTCCTATACCACCATCATTACCACCTGTGTTTACTATAGATTGGAACAAATTCCGACGCATACTAACTGAAACAACTGGTACTCAACTTCACCTCAATAATTTACAAGAAATTGACTATGCAGTACAGCTGATTACTGCGAGCATTCAACCTACTTTGCAAATTTCAACTTCTTCCAGCAATTCTCTACTCATTAGTAGCAATACACTCACTCCATACCAGCTTCGCACTCATGTGCTGATTTCATTCAAACATTGGGCACGGAAGAAGTGCCAAACTACTTATGATTAACGTTGGAAAACTATATGGAAAAAAATTAGTAACAGAATAAAACTGAGAATACGCAGAACTCAAATTCTGCAGTGAAATAATCACAAAGGCAACTTGACAAACCCAATTATGAATTTTGCAACCTGGCTAGATCCTTTTCAAATCCTCGTAAATCAACGTCATCTCATCATCTTCACGGTCCTCGTGGACTAGTATTCACACCTGAAGACAAAGCCAATATCTTTGCCAAACAGCTTGAATCTCAATTCAATCTCAACCCTGAACCGTTTGATGACTCAACCATTGTCAACCGTCATCTTAGCAATACTACTTTAGATGAACCGTTTGAACTTGCTAATCTCTGCATACCGAGAGAAGTTCAAAACATATTCGTCGCCTCTGGGGTCGCAGTGCCTCAGGAGCGACCTCACAACCGGTTTAAAAATGCTCCAGTATTGCTAGTTCAGATTACCAGATTATTTAATGCACTGCTCATTCATAGTAATTTCCCACTTGTATGGAAACTAGATAAAGAAAAATGATACCAAAAACAGGAAGGATCACAAATTTTCCATAAATCAACCACTAATCAGTCTTTTATCAACTTTAAGCAAGGTTTTCGCACGCATTCTTCATGAACGACTTCTGGCACACTATCTCAATCCACCACATCGATTCATTTTCAGAAAAAGCTTCGATACAGTGGCACAGCTGGTTCGAATCATTGAATATATTACATTCCTGTTTAGTGTCCAAAAGGTCACACGTTTGCTATTTTTTTTTTGATTCATCAAAAGCTTTTGATCGGGTTTGGCATGAAGGAAACATATACACCAGTTTTCAACAAGACTTTCCACACTATCTCATCACGATCATCAAATTTTATCTCTTGAATCGAAACATTCTTTGTGTGCTACAATGGTGCATCTTCAGACCATAGAGACATTTCTGCTGGCGTACCGCAGGACTCTGTCTTTGGTCCTCTACTTTTCAATCTCTATACTACAGATATTCCGACTACACTAAAAATGAAATATTTTCCGACAATTGTACATATTTTTGAATATTTTTTGTTTGAGAACTGAAGAACATGTGTCTTCAGAATATATTTGAGAAGGAACTAGCTTGCAAAGAACTGCTTTATATTTCTATTGCGACTCAAGGAGAAAAGATATATATAAAAAAGAGAGATATCATAATATCGGATGTCATAGAAATAATTAGTGTAGTTTCATGCCTATATCATTAAAACTATTAATCTAAAAACATTATTTATGCTTCAACTCTGAAGAGGGAAAATTGGGACAACGTGCGTCCCGACAAACTGAGTCGGGACGAGGAACTAAGGACCGAAATTCGAAGTGGATCCCTGACGCTGAACATTTAATAAAGTATTCGATAAAGCAAGACATTTGACAAAAAAAACAAGGTTACAAAAGCTGGAAAGAACCGTGCTAGAAACCCTATGAACATTTCTGTAATGCCAGAAATAGTGATAAAATAGTTGACATAAAAAGTCGAAATTTAAAATACTAAGTAAAATACGAATTTTTGGACACAGTTTTCAATTTTTGAAAATAAAAAAATCAAATTTTAACCTATCAAATTATACTTTCGGATAGAAGAAGTGTAAGGATGGTCTCGTCCGTGGCCTAACTTGAAGTTGCCATCCCAGCTTTTCCCTTGTGTGACAGGAAAAAACCTGGAATAACCTCAGTCAAAATGGCAAGTTTTTTCAAAAAGCAACAATTACAGCGATAATTTCAAAAACATGTTATTTAAAGCATTAGTAAAGCCTAAAGCATAGAAGTAGAAATATTAATCACACTACCATATTTATTTCTATATTAACTACAGTCTATATTTTTTCTACTTCTATGCTTTAGGCTTTACTAATGCTTTAAATAACATGTTTTTGAAATTATCGCTGTAATTGTTGCTTTTTGAAAAAACTTGCCATTTTGACTGAGGTTATTCCAGGTTTTTTCCTGTCACACAAGGGAAAAGCTGGGATGGCAACTTCAAGTTAGGCCACGGACGAGACCATCCTTACACTTCTTCTATCCCAGTCTGAACCATAGATGCCTAGAGATCATAAGTAACGTTGAAGAAAACTCTCCATGATAAGCTGATAGTAAGAAGGAAGACAAATCTACTATAGAAAATAACTGTGAGTAAAAGGAGAGAGTGTTATTAGTTTTCGAATTTAATCTTACGGACCAATAGGAAAACCCATGATTCGACAATTACAGTATCACCGAACTTTGTAAACTTGACATGAATGAAATTTCATTACATGCCGCGTACATCAGAACTGTTCAATAGCATTATCAAGACTGGTCTGGAAATGTTACATTGCTAACGAAAGATCGTCTGATACTCTTTCTTTTCTGGTCGAGGCAGATTTTTCTATTTTGATGGAGCAACATTAATCCGTATATATGTTCATACTCCTACGTCCTCATTAGGATCATTCAATGGCCTAAGGTAGCAATCGCTAAGGGCTGAGAGAGCACTTGAAACTTATTGGTTTGCCTATAGGTAGCAACAAATACGATTAAAAATGCTCTCTCGGCACTTGGTACTACCTTAGGTCCGTGGAATGCGCTCATTGTCATTCCTTCTTAACTGTGATTTCTTGTTGAAATCTTTACACTTTTCACTTGTGACATCATTATTTCTAGGACAGTGGTCACCATGAGAAATGCGAGTGCAAATGAACTTGGAGCCAACTTAACACTTGCAAACCAGCTATGGAAAAAAATTTCGCATTGTTTTTCAACATATTTCTGTTTTCAAGATACTGTATTGTGCTCGGGAAATATGTACAGCATTCAGAAACTCTGTACTCATGCCTGATTGTCGACTCGGTTTTTGTTGCTAGCAACGCTTCCACTTTCATTAACACTTTAATTGGGACCTTACAAATACAGCTTCACACGTCTTATCTTCTGCAATTTCAGGTACAGATACTGCAAACATTGTCCTAATTTTTCTGAGTTGAGCTCTAATTCTGGTGCTTAGAATTCCCGGTTCTATCCCTGCTCATTCCATGTGGACTTTGTGGTGTGGTGGCCAAACAACATATGCGTGGGTTTCCTCGGGGCTCTTATGTCTCCTATCACTTTCTTTATACCACCAATTCACCCATCAGCATAATCCATTTGGCCTGAACCAAAGTTGCCTAAAGATCTGAAATCAAAATCAAATTTGAAATTCAATTATAACTTTGTGTGGAGGTGTAGTAAGTACTTCATTTCTGAATCAGTCAAACTGTCTCGCAGTAAGTTGTTGGTAGCAACTACAAGACACACTCACGTCGGTTTCGTTGAGGTATTATCAAGATCTCAGAACTCAATACATCGTAATAGGAACGGTCAAGACGTCATATTAGGTATTCCCGCTGATAAATATGAAAGAAAAGAAGGACACGGAAAATGCCTTATTAATCAATGCGTAGCAAGCTTCTTGATATATAAGCGATGTAAAATGCTGCGTTAAATCTGTTCGTAATAATGGAGCATACGTGTTTAGTGATACCATGTAAAAAAACAAAACAAATTGTAGACTGTTGCTCTTTCCTTAAAAAAACGATTCAATTATTATTGTGCAACCATTATTAAATTTGATTTTGTTTTCAAAATAATGAATTCTGAATACTGTTCGGAGTTAAATTCGTAACACATACTGCTACATGTGTCACTTCATTCTGTTCTACCAATACTTATAATGTAGGATCCGCCGGAAGTGATTTATTGTCAATTTAGTTTTAGATCGGGTTTGGGCTCTTGGGTATTTTATATAAGGAGAAGAAATTTTGGAAAGTAATTGCGTCGTGAAGGCCAAGAACTCAAACCCTGTAATGGGGTATATAGTGAAAGATTAATGATGTTACTCCGGTGATCCCCTTTCGATCCTGCTACGTTAATTACTCCACGTCAAGTACAACATGCTATCAAAAGACTCCACAATCGTAAAGCTGCTGGACCTGATAGAATTTCTTCACAAGCGCTTAAACATCTGCCAAGGAAAATGCTAGTCTTGATTACTCGAATCTTTAATGCAGTTCTCCAACATGGTTACTTTCCACCTCAATGGAAACTAGCTAGAGTGGCAACCATACCCAGGTCCGGTAAAGACCTACTCTATCCACAAAACTATCGTCCAATCAGTTTGCTCTGCACCATCAGTAAAGTTTTCGAAAGATTAATTCATATCCGTCTATCCGAACATGTACAAGCTCGAAATTTACTACCAAATCGGCTTCAGAACTAAACATGATACCACTGCACAACTTGTTCGTGTAGTTGAAGAAATCACACTTCAGTTCAACAACCGAGGTCATACCATTGGTATCTTCTTGGACACCTCTAAGGCATACGACCGGGCTTGGCATAAGGGACTACTTTACAAATTAAGCATTCTAGGATTCAATTATCAATATCTCCGTCTGCTACAATCATACCTACAACATCGCAGCTTCTATGTCAACTACCAAGGCGATGATTTCACCATTCACCCAATCACATCAGGAGTCCCTAATGGATCAGTATTAGCGCCGTTACTCTTTAATTTATATACCTCAGATATACCGACTCATCTTCACACTAAACTAGTCACCTTCGCCGATGATACCGCCATCTTTGCATCCTCCCGTAATCTCCGTTACTCACATCTCTACGCACAACGTCATCTAAATTCTATTGAAACATGGACCACGAAATGGAGAATGAAATTAAATGCAGAAAAAACAACCGTAGTTCATTTTTCCAAAAGATATACAGGCATCCTACAACCACTCACCCTTTTCGGCATCCAACTTCCATATAGCAATTCAGCAAGATATCTTGGAGTTGAACTTGATCGTACCTTACTATTTCAGCCACATCTGAAAGCAGTTGCCACCAGAGCTCTAACTAGGCTACTAGCACTCTATCCGATCCTCCACAGTCGAGAATTAACGCTAAAAGCTAAATTAAACGTATACGTCATGATGATTCGCTCCATATTAATTTATGCTGCTCCTGCATGGCAACATCCAGCGAAATCCCACCTGATACAACTGCAACGAATCCAAAATCGTGCGGCAAGAATGATAACTGGACATAGCAGAGACACAATAATCACTCAATTGCATGAAGATCTGTCATTACCATTACTCACCGAATCATTGACACCAATTGTAGTACATTCTGGCACCGCATGACCACCTCTCCTTATCCTACCTTACATACCATTGGAACCGCTCAACCTTTCCGACATACCCATCGAATGCCTCATCCCCCATAATCTTACTAAAAACAACTTCGATTTCCTGTCATAAGTTCATGATCAATCAACTTTTTATGGAAGGACTTTTACCATCCAGCCTCACTGACAATCTTAAACATCTTAGCCTCGCTACATAACTCCCTTCCTCCAACCTCGTTAACAACAACTTAAAGAAAACTCGTTTGTAAATAATGACTTAATTAACGTTTTTCAAATTATGACTAAACCACCTCAATTTCCACATTCATTGCCTTAGAGAAGCGACAGCTGCTCTCTTATCACTGCCGATATAACATTCATCTCGCCAATTTCAAATCATTTGGAAGGCATGAGCAAAAATGCTCGAAACTTCACTTTCCACCCCGTCATTTACTCTGACTAACTGACTGACTGACTGACTGTTACTCCGGTGATCAGCACCAGTCGGCTTCTCAGTGGTAGGTAGATGTGTAGTCAGACGAGTTGCATCATAGATGTTATAGCCAATCGAGATGCCTACTTTCATGGAACCAAGCCTTGCGGGTGAGGCTAAACTCGATTTTATATAGGCCTAGTCCTTGGCTCCAAGAACGAACAGCAAAGCAAAAACAAGGTAATTATTAAAACGTTTATCCAGGCAGAACTATAACTTGCGTTACAATTTTATTTATTTGTTCTTATATATCTGTGTTTACTACCTTAGGTTTTTATTTATCCCCTTATAACATATATCAAAACCATTTGACATTCCTGGTTTAGGCCATAACTAAAAACAACTACGTGCAGGCTCTAGCATTTGGGTATGTTACAGAAATAGTATATTGACCCATCATAACAAGTATTCCCATTCAGAAGACAAAATATAATTTGTGTTGGTCTGTATCCAAGTAACATATTGAAAATCCTGCCATCTAACATTCTCCAAATAGATATCCGATGCTCATCTGCCTACCCCAGCGATGTCAACAGCATTTCTCCTTCGATTACATACTAACAACTGTGAATGCGTAATAGCTTAGTTATGGTTATTATCCAAAATTACTTCGTATATATATATATATATATATATATATATATATATATATATATATATGTGTGTGTGTGTGTGTGTGTGTGTGTGCAGTATCACAAATTGGCAACGTTAGGTTAGTTTACATTAATTTGCATACATAGGTTAGTTTACATAAGATTAGTTTACAAACGGTTAGTTTGGATAAAGTTAAACGTCGTAGGTTAAAGAGCAATTAGATTAGGTTGTACGATACTTTGAAATCTTGACCAATTAGGTTAATTTGCATTTACCCTTTTAGCATGGCTTTAGTTAAGCTACTACATCCAGCGCTCTACGCTATCTATAACAACCAGAACGCTGTTTATAATCCGTAGAAAGGATCTCTTGATTTCATTTTTGTAAGGAAGCATAAATAATTTTGTAATACTATTTAAAATTTATAATTATTTTTTACACAGTTAATAGTGCGTCACTAGGTGGTGGTAGGATGTAATGCAACATTTAAGGAAAAAAAATCATGATTAAAATTACAAATAACGATAGCTTTTTGGGAGAACTTCTGCAGCACTGTATATTGAATTGATATTTTTAAAATGTTAAAGTGGCATTAAAAATTGCTCTTGGTTGTCATTAATGCGTGAAAATAAGTATGTTTCCTTACATACAAACCACGAACTAACCTAATGGTCCAAACCCTTAATTTTAAACTTCAATGTTTGGGATTCACGGACGTTCGGTTGAAGTTGCTTGTTGAAAGGAGTGTAAGCTTGTAGGTTTGGCAGCCTCGTTTGCTCTGTCTCCTATATCAAAATTATAATGAACACAGTCAAATTATTAGCGGAAAAGTAGTGCCAAATATTAATATTCAAAACAGCGGACATAAATGTTGATAATTTGCCATCGTATAAAACATATAATTTCCCAAAGCAAAACAACGTGCACCTAGAATGAAATAAGGACCAAAAAACAAGAATACTGACCCAGAATACAGAAACGACAGCGCTAATTTCGTCCAAAATCAGAAATATCGTTATTTGGGTACCACGTATAGGATTCAAAATACATAATCACTTGTGCACACTTAGACATACCCAGAAACGTCGTGAGTGCATCTAGAAATAGGCGTGTTCGGTATTGAGATTTTCACACCAACTTTCAGTATGTTTTGGAAGCCGACAATTATCGATAAACCGAAATACCGAACGATACCGAATTACCGAACGATATCGAAATACTGAATCATAATGAAATACCAAACAATATCAAAATACCGAAGAACAATTATATTCATCAACATGGACGTACAGTATGTATTTAAGAGTAGGTCTGGACTCCCACATTGAAATTCCGGTTAATATGCAAAAAATTGTATAATTTTAGGTGTAATTTCCTATATTTAGCGTACTTTGCATACTCAGACCGTCTTTGGAGTTGGACTGTCCAAAGCCATTGTCCCCTTACGAAATTATTTTTTAGATAAACTTACGTGTCTGAAAGTACTGAATGGTACCGAAAGATATCGGAATACCAAAAATGGAAAATAGATAACAACAGGGAATAACAACCCAAATTTTACTGCGAGAAAAAGGTAAAATAAATTTTATGGGCCGTAGCAGCAAGCACTAGGTATCCTGCCAGCACAACTTGATCCTTAAGAACTGTATTAGTCTTGCGATTTTGTTGTCATCTCAACAAACCGATGAATACCGGGTCACATCTTCCGAGATTACATTTCAACAGTGCATCCACTCTTAACCCTGTCTTTTAAACCATGTATCTCAAACGTAGAATCTAAACAGAACAAAGATAGAGACAAGAGAGAATAGCAAACGGGTGCAAATGTAAATCTTTTAACCTTGCAAGTGTAATAATATAGAGTATATTTACACGAGAGATAAGCAATGAAATGATGGTGATCTCAAACAACACAAATTAAACAAAGATTGACATAAAGAAAAAGTTGATTCATAATGCAGAATACTATACTGGTAATAAACATTAAAGCATTTACATTAAAACACAGACTCATTCCGAAATAAAAAAGAGCATGTACCTTGATAAATTATTGTGCTCTAAGCAGGTACTTTGGTTTTAATTATTTTAGACCTTTAGGCAGCTCAGAATCAGCCCAGATGGATAATAATGGAATGATTGGTGGAATGAAGAAAGTAGAAAGAAACGGGAAAACCCCGTGAAACCCACGCACAAGATGTCTGTCGACCACAAAGTCCACTTGGCACGAGCAGAGTTTGAACCGACGACCCCAAGCTTTGGTAAACTTTATTTTTATATGGGCCAGTTTTAGTAACTTTGGACTTCGGCCCGTCACGATTTGCCTTTAGCTGTTAAGTGAAAAAATCCACACTCATGGCCCTGCCGAGACTCGAACCCGGGACCGTTGAGTCGATAGCCTACCGCCGCAGACCGCTCGACCACCCGGCCGGCCGACGACCCCAAGCGCCAGAGGTGAGCGTTGTAACTATTGAATCACCGCGGGCGGTTCTAATCAGGTACTGTTTGAGCCTTTCCTCATAATGAAAACACAGTTGATGTTGTTTCGGCGACTTCACGTGGAGTCAATTAACAAAAAATAACGCTACGGTAGCTTTGAGGATGAGGATGGGGATAGTACCCAGCTGCGAAAATGCATTTTAGCAACATTTTAAAATAAATTTAAAAAAATGTTAAGTAGGGATGGCCAGATAGCCGAAACTCGGATCTAGGACTGGCTATCCGAAACGAGGATCCGAATCCGAAGATCCGAAACTCGGATCTTCGGGCTTCGGTTATCCGGTCCTATGGACTCGTGCGACATCGGTTGTAGATTTACAGATCCAACATTCGGACTTAGTACTTATGATGCATCTGAAACTGCGATGCATGGATGGTAAATTATGAAAGGTCATGGTTTCCCCATACTCGGCCTACCTCATCCAGCCTGAGCTGAAAATGACAGATGGTTACAAATAAAGCCAATTTAATTAAATGTATCTGAAACTCGCAAAAAAAAAATTTTTTTTTTATAGACAGTTGTGTATTTGATTATTATCGTTTTCTTGTCCAAAGGGAATTGATAGGGACATTTTTGCAACGTCCTTTAATTTTTCTCAAAGCTAATTTAACTGGGAAAAGACTCGACTTTTTACGCCCCTGCTTGCTTAAAGGGGGGGGGGTATATGTGCTGTGTTTTTTTTCTTTTAACAACTCAATGTTTATTAAGTGGTGACCGAACAACCACGTCACAGGGCAAAGGGTAGGACGATGTGTGAATATAGTTGGTATTGGTGATGGGGAGGGGAGAGTTACAGAAGACAAAAAGGTGCTGTCGATTATTTCTTTTCCTTTGAGCTTTTGCGTTATCTTGTTTGCACCTGGTCATTGCCAAGCGACCTATAAACTCTTGACTTGTATCGAGCCGCCGTAGTTCAGTAATAGAGCGTTGTCAGAGTATTCGGGAGATCGTTTATTCGACCTCAGCGACCGACCATCCTGACTGAGATTTTTCCAGAGTTTTACCTCAGTCACGCCAGGCAAATACCAGGATGTAACATTCAACGTAGGCCCTGGCCGATACCTTCACGAATTATTTCCCCTCCCCTATCCCGACCTAAGCCTTACATGTCTTATGGCCATAGATAAAATTCTACATTGAAATTTAAACACTAGACCTGTGAAAAATAAAATCCTATCATATTGAAGCTTTAAATAGGCACATTCTGTTGCAGCCATTTGAAGATCGTAAAGCTTAAGAAAACTTTTCTAAAATATAGAATTTAGCGTCACGCATTGTTAGCATTATGAAAACTACAAATATATAACAACACGAAAAATTATTAACGACGACATTTCGCCTAATTGTTTTAGTCGTTTTCAAATAAAACTGACACAGAGACATGCTTGTATTGAATGTAAACATGCAGGTTGCAAGTACAGCTATGAAATTTTACCAAAAAGAATACATGAAAATATGAAAGATTTAGAGAGCATGTAATGACCTCGTTATACTGCCAACGATATATTAAGAGTTTCCCGAGGTGCTCGCTAGATGGCTGTACTTTTGCCACTGAAGAAGCGAAGCGAGTAACTTTTTTATATTTTATTTAATTGTAAAGTGCAATACGGAATCAATGGCACTGGTTTTAAAAGAGTTAAAAAGCAATTGCTAATTTATTCGACATTGAATTTAAATGTAAGCAGAGAGAGAAAAGTTCAAGTCTACCAGTTAATTGCATGTACTATGTATGTAAGTAGCACTTGTCAGGTACAAGATGCAGAGGTAATACAGAAGCAATTGTATTATATTTTAACCCTCTATTAAATACACTTATTTTGTTGTGGCATTTCTTCGTCTTCTTTTATAGCTAGACGTAGTGGAGGAATTGTCTCCATTGCCCAGGCTGTTGAAAAGCGCTGCAGCAATTGTGGATAAATTTCTCTACAAACTTCGCTTTGTGTCACCACTACGGTGTAGCTTTGGGGCACTTATTAGGTATAGGTTATCAAAAGACATCGAGCTTCGAACCTGCAAGAGCGACCCTGAGAAATTATAATGGATGTAATGGGATTTCCTATGATTTGACCGCACAGCTGCAACGCTTCATATATATTTTATTATTATTTACGGTTGCAGATTCCAAGATACAAAAGGACCCATTACAGAATGGCTACCCAATATGGCGGCTCGATTAACATGGATAACAAGATACCAAGTGAGGATAATTCCGATTCAGAAAATGACGTTGAAAGTCCATTTCAGGAACGCGTCAATCTTCGCATACAAAGTGAGAGATGCGAAGATGAAGAAATAATGACTAATCCATTTTTACGAAACATGTATTGTATGATGGAGAAAATGTTTCAAGAACGAAGAAGGAAAGATGAAGAACACCAAAAGAAGGAGGAAAAATTGAAAGAAGAACGGAGACATAGAAAAGAACAAAACCTAAAAGGAAACTCAAAATCTATTATACTGAGAATTATATTAGAACTCTGGAAAAGGTTTCTGTTATATCTACATAACATAGGTAAAGAAGATGAAGGAAAGATAGATGCTAAGGAAATACAGCCTCTATCTTATTCAAAATGTTCAGAACTGGATCGAGAGAAAGTTTTCATCGATGGGTATCAACTATTAATTAATGATGTTGTAGAGATAAAAACCCGATGCAAAGAGCAGGCGATGAGCCTGAAATATCAATCGGCTTATATAAAATCTTTAGAAGATCATATTACTTCTTTAGAAACCACATGTAAAATGACTAATGAACATGTGCAGAGACTAGAAAAGAAATATAGTAATACTTCTAGAATTGAAGAAGACAATTCCATTCAACATGGAATAAAATTGATCAATGAACAACTGAACGAGCAGTCAACGAACATCAAGAGTATTAAGTCGAATATAGAAAAGTGTAATTCTTTACATCAGGACAATGACTTTCAGGAGAAGAGAACCAAATCATCAGAAAATTCTCACACTCAGTTTGTGGATGATAACAGCAAGAAAAAATTAAATAAGTACAGACGAAAAACCATCAAGTGGTATAAAATTAGAAACTACTACAGACAAATACAATTGATGTCTAAAGATTTAAAATCCATTGACAGCTCACTTACAGAAAGAAATAGGTGTTCCTTAATTTTTTATACTCTTCCAAAGTATGTGAAGGAGAAAATGTCTGGGCATAGATATGACACCATACTACAATTAAGCAAGTTAGTTGGAAATTTAGAAATGGAGTACAAAAGGTATATCCAATGCCAACATAAAAGGAATCTAGTTGATGCTAACGATATTCATCACATAGTCGATGAGACTATGGAAAGTATAAGTAAACTTGATTCTACTACTACAATTAAGACACCTCAACCTGAAGACACAAGAAAAGAGTGTAATGGCAGTACTTCACTAAAAGTAAATGGAAAAGATAAGCAAAAATCTCAGATAATTATACCAGAAAGTATTATTCGTAATCCAAATGGTATGTATGTTGCTGACCAAGAAAGAATCGTAAACAATTGTTATCAGAAGAAAAATGAGGTGACGAAGGAATTAGTAATTGAAGATAAGGTTACAACTAGTGAAGAAGAAAGTCAAGATGATCAAGTGAAAAATATAAAGTCAAAATATGATAGGGATGAACTGATCACAATGAAAATAAATGGTACAGAACGGTTTTCCTTAGTCGAAGAAAATAAACAAAATAAAATAATCGGAAACAAAGTCAATGAAGACGACACTTCAAACGGGATGGAAGAAAGAATTTCCGAAGAAGAAGAAGAAGAGATATGTGAAAAGAGGAAAAGACGTAATAAGGACTATGACGGTGTACTACAAAGATTGTACGACATTGCCAAGAAAAGTATGGAACAAAATAATTTCTTAAAAGCGCAAAACCAATGTATGCAAACCGATTACCTTATGAGCAGACGCAAATTAGATCCAATCAAATATGAACGTTTCACAGATCTGATAAAACAAATGCGAGATAAATATTATGAATCAATCAAATAATATACTTCAAAAGACAAATGTTACAAAGATGTGAATTTGACATTGCAAATGGTTTAAAGACATGAGCTAGTGTAATAATTAATATTGAAAAGTAATTAATACTGAATACAATCATGAAATGATTTCTACAAGAATATCTTTATAGCAAATAAGCAATAATAATGTGTGAATGAAATAACTTGAAGATTATTTAACATTTTCTATATTTTAATGAACAAAAGGGAATTAATTAATACATGTATTTTTTTTAAATTTAATTTATTAAGTTTCAAAGAATTTAAAGATATATTTAAAAAAATATATTTTGTTTAAAGTTAAACATTATATTATCAATGATTTAACAGAGGATATTGATTAAAAGGGTTAATTTATTTTAATTAACTGAACATGTTGAATTAATTAGTGAAATGAAATATTTAATTTATATTGTATTATTTGAAAAAAATAATTAATTTTATTACTTTAATGAGTTTTATCATGTTATAATTATTGAAATTTAATTAAAATTAATATTTTTTTTTAAAAACGATTTGGGAAGCTTATGTAATGACCTCGTTATACTGCCAACGATATATTAAGAGTTTCCCGAGGTGCTCGCTAGATGGCTGTACTTCTGCCACTGAAGAAGCGAAGCGAGTAACTTTTTTATATTTTATTTAATTGTAAAGTGCAATATGGAATCAATGGCAGTGGTTTTAAGAGAGTTAAAAAGCAATTGCTAATTTATTCGACATTGAATTTAAATGTAAGCAGAGAGAGAAAAGTTCAAGTCTACCAGTTAATTGCATGTACTATGTATGTAAGTAGCACTTGTCAGGTACAAGATGCATCAACTTGCAGCTACCAACCAGAAGTACTATTCATTTCTCCTTACAAATTTTGATACAAAATACCAGTCAGAAAAACTGTTACTTCAGCAAATAACTAAATACATTCCGAGAGCCACTGTACATCAAATTATCCCTACACGTAATGGGATCATCATCAAGAGTCCCGACCTAAACTTTGCCACAACTATAAGAAACAAGCACAGCTTCGAGATCTTCGGCAAAAACGCAAACATGATCAAACTAACACCAAAAGGCATCAAACAACCATATCCGCCTAGACGTACACCAACATTATCTGTGGTCATACGTGGCATTAATCCAACACTCCAAGACGATGAAATCAAAGCTGAATTAGAACAGGAAGGTTACGAAATTACAAAAACCATTAGAATCTTTAATGCAACAGGACCAACATATCTAGTACAGATACTCATATCTTCTCAAGAGACAATAGATACACTGTTAGAACCAGGTGCATATATTTACAGACGTCGCTATCGCTTGGAACCGTCGCGAACCAAACCACCAATGCCAACCCGCTGCGAAAAATGCCAGGAATATAACACACATACTACCGAACAATGTAGAAACCAGCCGAAATGCGGATACTGTACTGGCGCTCATGCAACTAACTCTTGCACTAACATCCAACAACCGCCAAAGTGCTCAACCTGCGAAGAACCTCACCCCACGTACAGTTATAAGTGTAAACAAAAACCTGCACCAGAAGCAAACAAACCAGACATAGTTGTACCGATAAGAACGCATGACAGTACCATTCAAACAACACCAGAGATAACAACTGCTCAACCTGTGACCGTAGAACAGCTATTAAACTTCATAACACTGGCACTGCAAAATATCCACCCATTTATTCGTCCGCACATACTACACCAAATACAGCTAGCAGCACGAACAACGTTCGAGATCAACTTCTACGCAACCTATAATGGCCCGTATGTACATTTCCATTCAAATCCAATCGGTACAGAAGTCTAAACTCGCTATGAACATCCTGATCGTGGGTTTGATTTTCCTATTTTTGAATATCCGCTCATTTCAAGAACACAGAACTCTATTCCAGCAACTACTACTAGAAGAAAAGGTCAATGCTTTCCTACTGAATGAAACCCACCTTTCTACAAAATCCAAATGCAACCTACCAGGGTATTCAATACTACGAAATGACAGCACACAGCCCCTACTTAGAGCCAACGGAGGAGTAGCCATTGGGTTTTCACCAAAAATACCATTCCGACAGTACCAGATAGCAAATTACAATCTACCGGAATACTTAATTACTACACTCTACTACAAAGCAACCTATGTCACACTGGCCACCATCTATGTCCGTCCACGACATCCAATACCATCAGAGTTCTTCCAATATATCTCAGACAACTTTCGTAGCTACATCATCCTGGCCGACATAAATTTTCACAGTAGAAGCAACCGCCAGAAAAATCAATTCTTAGATTTCATAGACAACCAAACATCCGGAGTGTTCCATCCGCCGCCAAGGCCTACAAGACCCGAATCAAATTCCAGTCCGGACATCATAATCATTTCGCAAAACCTATCAAGACGCTGCACAATAAATGTCCTAGATCCGCTCGGAAGCGATCATGTGCCGATAAAGGTGACACTTACCTCTGCACATGCTCAACCGCCAACCACAAATCCACCTCTACGCAAAGTAACTCATTGGGAAAAAGCCAACTGGGATAAATATAGAGACCACCTCACAACCGGACTAACAGATGTTGAGACAATAACCACTGAGGAAACATTACAAGCTACCATTGACCACCTTACCCATACTATAAACGCCGCATCCAAAAAGTACATACCAACATCAACAGTTAATCCATTCAAACCTAAACTACCGCCACAGTATCTGGCAATGATCAGACGTTCCAGAGAACTATTTCGAAACTACCGAGCAACAGGGAATATAGAATCACTCAGACACCATAGACAACTGCAACGAACAGTCTCCAACTTTGTCAAAGCATATAAACTTCGGAGCTGGATCAAAATCTGTAACACACTTGGCGAAACAGCACATCCTACCGCATACTGGAAGAGGTTTAATACGCTCACGGGGAAAAACACTCGCACCATCTACCCAATAATAGACAGAAATACACCGTTGCATACCGACAAAGAAAAAGCTCATGCATTCGCCACGAATCTACAGGAAATATTCACATCACAGATTCCTAGTCAACCTCCTGTCCGGCATCCTGTAGATAGATTCGACTTTGCATCACCCCACCTTCAACCAAACACGGACCACGTCTTGCCCATCAACAATCAACTCACTGCACCTGTAATATCCTCTGACATCAATGCCATAGTAACCTACAAAAGAAATACAGCACCAGGCCAAGACCAAATATCATATAGACACATCAAGGAAGCTCCGTATATTGTCATCCATCTACTCTGTGTTATCTACAATTTTATTCTAAAAACAGGTTACATACCAGCCGACTGGAAAACTTCCAAGACACTCATGTTTCTAAAACCTGATAAGCATCCAGCTAAAGTTACTTCCTATAGACCGATTCAACTAACAGCCGTCTATAGCAAAATTCTAGAACGAATAATAGTCAACCGACTCCATATTCATCTAACAAAACACAGCCTACTTCCGTACTACCAAGCTGGATTCCGACCCAAACACAGTATAACAGATCAGCTTCTCCGATTAACAAATGCAATCAGCAACCAATACAACACCACTAAACCTTCATGCCTGGTACTTTTTGATCTGGAAAAAGCATTCGACAAGGTGTGGCATCACGGTCTTATCTCTAAACTTCTCAACTTCAGACTACCACTGGCATATATCAGGTTCATCTACAACTTTCTTTCCTGCCGAATCACATACGTTACCATAAACAATAGCTCATTCTACCCGGTCTTTATAAATTCAGGAGTGCCACAAGGTTCAGCTCTGTCACCACTGCTATATCTATTGTTTGTGGCCGATATGCCACCACCTACTCCAAACGTCCACTACTTCCAGTTCGCAGACGATACAGCCTTCCTCGCTTTGGGAAACACAATTAAGCAAATCAACACATCACTACAAACAACAATAGACGCTTTCATACACTGGTGCAAAACTTGGAGATTAAAACTAAACCCGACAAAAACCCAGTCAATAGTATTTATACCACCAAGAAAACGTTCAAGAATGCACAAAAACCCCGACCGATTGGACATTCATGTCAACAACATCCGACTTCGACCGACGAACACAGTCAAGTATCTAGGGGTAATCTTTG
>JAGDQP010016382.1:0-40680 GCA_022664845.1 Lepisma saccharinum
AAGCATCCCGTTGCTAACTTATAATGGGATATAAAAAAATCCAAAATCTTCTGTATATGCTCGTATATTTCTTCGACTTCTATTGCGAAGACTCCCATTCTCCAAGCAACTCAAACCTGCAAACCCTCCCGAAGAATTCTTGTGTAATCAATTCCCTTCGGCAGATTAAATATATATGTATTACTGTTTGTTTGGTACAAGCTTCTAAACCGTTCAACTTACCCGCCCTAACCTCCCTTAGAAAATTGATTTTATATGGGCCAGTCTAGTTACTGTTGACTTAGGCCCGTCACGCACCTCCCTTAGAGGTTGCCTAGAATTGTATTAGCATAATTGATGGTATAACTATTAAATATATTATAGGTTTTCATATGCATATCGAAGGATCGGTCTGCACCAAATTTTTGATATATATATATGGTTCATTACATTTTTGACCCCCCTTCCTAGGAAAAGCTGAAATGACAGGTCTGTGTAGTGTCCTCCCTCTGCCAATGGCTCTACAGGTTCTGCCAAATATTTTCACGGCCTTTACGAGGGCCAAAGTATTCGGTTTAAGTGTGGGGAAAACGAACGTTTCTTGTCTAAGACTTCTATCTCGTGCGTAGTTAAATTCTTCTTTTTCAAGTTATAAGGGATTCATGCATTTGGATTTTCTTGGTTGTGGATCAGCTTCTTTCTTTATCTATGCAACTTGTGGGAGTTATGGTTAGAAAAATAATTTATTACCAGGTTTTCTTTGGGTGAAATGCAGTTTTCACTTTTCGGAATATTTAGTTTATTTTTAAGAGGACCGGTGTTTTTGTTGAAATTTTGCTTCCGGTGTTTTATTAAAATTTCCAACAAAACTTGTATGGTGTCCTTCCTGCACAACTGTTTAGGTGTAGGAGTCTCGTTTTTTAGTTTTATTGGTTGCTTGTAACTTTGTATTCAAGAAGTCCAGCACGAAATCCGCTTGTCGAATCCGACCACTTTCTTTGTGGCCTCTGAAATAAACCGGGCCTTGCAGTCTACCAAGGTGAATTCCCACTCTTCTTCCAACTTCGATACTAACTGTCTGTAATGCTGGTAACCTCATCATTGATACTTAGCTCCCGTCTCCGCAAAATAGCTGTGATGTTATCTTCGAAACTGGCTGGTGCTTTGGTGAACCGAGCCAAATCAAATTAAAATCAGGTTTCTGGGGCCTTCTTAAGGGTCAACCATCTCGTATCCCTTTCCTAATTTCTAACTCGTATTCCAGGGTAGAAAGTCTTTTGTACAGCTGCTTCCGCAGTGTTCTGAAGCATTGTTTCTGGGGACCTCTAAACTTTTATTTTGTCCTAGAGGCACCAGCTTCGTCCATTATGGCTTGCTGTAGGCTTCCCGGTAGGGTCAACTTTGCTATTTCGCTCCTCTTTTCATTGTTGTCCAACCTCCATGTGCTATACGTTGTCCAAGGTGTGGTTCAGATCTGGTAGGTTCATGGAGATATCTACTTTAAGTGTGTCCATATTCTACTAAAAATCAGCTTTTATTAAGATCACTTTATAGGCAAAGTTTTGTTTAGTACTTAGAAGTACACGTATATGAGACAACCGTTTGCAGTAATAGTGCTGATATGAAGAATTCCACATATCTTACAATGGTTTCGGGATAACTGCACCTTTAGTTTGATAGCGCAAGGAACGTAGGGTCACCACTGCTACCAATATATGTGTCCTTCAGCCAGGACTCCTAGCAATATTATCCCTTGCAGTCTCCGTGATTGAGTTGCCCTTAATTATTACTCAGTGAAGAGCATTTTGAGATTAGTCGTAGCGCGTCTGACTACTAATCAGACAGCACAGGTTCAAATGTCGACTAGAACAATGGAGATTTATCTCTTAGTGTTCCCATGCCTGGTGCTCCGAGGTGTACACTGCCTCTTTTCAAATTGAGTACCACGTCGAGCGCGGTACTGACCACCACACCTCACTTCTTACACCACACCTCACAGCACTACCTCCACATTCCCGATGCGCCGTTCACAGCGCGTTCATCTCGCACAGGGGGATAGCATTACCATTTTTATGTAAATTATATTAGGAATTTGTTTATACATAATTTTTATTTCTTGAAAGTAATTCATGTACTACGGCTCACTACTAGTTTCCTTAAAGTACTGATACTTCTGTTGTAAGCAATTGTCCATAAATTTTAGTGATCCATGTAAATGCATATTATCGTTATAAAAATTTAAAGTTTATGATTCATCGGAATTTTTCGTAGGTACAGAAATTATTATTCTCAATTTTAGTTATTCTAATACAATGTAAATATGTAATATTGCTAATTTCCTGCTTGCCAGAATTATTTTGTAAAAAAAAATCCCTGACAATTGTAACTGACAATTTCCGGACGCGAAATCTTAAAGACAATAACATTCCCCATAATATCCTAGAAATGGTTGAATAACTATTGTAGTGCCTCCTGAGCACCAATGCTCCTGGAGAGATTGTTTGCTCTAAGAAAGTACATATGTACATATGGATGGAGGAAAAGTCGAAAATGGAAATTGAGTCCATTTAAGCAAAATTAATAATAAAAACCTTTTATTATGCCGTGTGAAACTTTTAATGAACAGCTTGAAGAGAACTCTGAGTCATTGGGCGAAGTGAATAAAAAGAAGTAAATATTTGAAAGTGTTTACTCGCGAGTAAAGTAATCTCTCGCCTATCAGGTGAATAAGAATTTGCTTTTACTCAAGAGTATTTTCTTGTGTCAATTGAGAGTTTACTTGCACGTTATTATTCTTCGCTCTTATTTAAGTAATTGCCTCTGAGTTCCGAGCAGTTACTACAGAAGCATTCACTTTCAAAGCACGAATGTTTACTCCTGATGGAAGTATACTCAGTTTTTCTTCACTTAGTCCCAAGTATTTACTAAAAAATATGCAAGTATTTGCTTGTTTTTATTCACTTCACCCATTAAAGAAGATACATTCCAGCAAGAATTATAAGATGAATACAGAATAATCGGAATTTTGTTCTAATCGGAAATACAAAACGTGTTATAACAAACAAACGTGAACTAAACGATCTCATACAGGAAAGGAAGTGAAGCTATGAAATACTGAGAAGAAGACCGAGATGCATCTCCGTCTATTTAGACTGCAAGGAATGACTTCAAAACAGTGTGATGTCACTATATGTGTATTTGTGTGTTTATGTTGATGTGTGTGTGAATTAATATATAAGTCTTATAGCGTGTGTCGGTTATCATTTATTCCGAAGGTTGTTCATACAAGAATATCAATCCCTCTCGTGTCTGTGTGTTACAGGTTATATTCTTCCAAGATAGCAAAATATTGTTTTCCACAATAGTGTGTTACATCAATAACGTTGTATCCAGTAAATACATTTCATCGTCGAGTGATGGTAAGTTTGTATATAACTTAAAATTCTCTCTCTCTCTCTCTCTCACTCACTCTTTATTATTATTATTATTTTATTGTTATGCAGTGAATGAATAACACGAATATAGAAACAATTTGCAACACTGACTCGAGTAGCCTTCCAAGCACTCCCACAAATACCAGTTTCACCAAGCGGGGAAAGTGACCTCTTTTTGCATTCTTCTACCCCGACTACTTTTTCAACCACCGCGCTTTTGTTAAAAACAGAACTCGAGAGAGTGCCTCAGAGCCATTCACTGAATGCCATCCTCTTAAATACACAATCTCTTCTGAGTACGTTTCAAGAGTTTCAAGAATTAATTCTCCCCCAAAGTAACCTGCATTTCATTTTCGTTAACGAATCTTGTGCCAAGCCAACTTTAACTAACCATCTTTATCATATAACCGGGTTTAATTTAATTAGAAATGATAGGATTTTAAATGGAGCAGGGGGTGTTGCGATATACATTAACGAGCATATTGAAGCAAAAATTCTCGCAGTGTCACCACCTGAATATGACTTTAGCTCAGAGTACATCATATTATAATGTCGGATCCACAACCAACTTGTAATAACCAGCGTGATCCACAGACCCCCCTCCAACCTAACTTCAAAAACTTTGAAGATGAAATCTCACAATTTTTGCCATTTTATAAACATGTCCTGATCTTTGGTGATGTGAATGTTGACATGACATCTTCAAAAGAAGAAAGCGAAAATTTTCGTGATATCATATCTTCTCTAGGTCTCTCTATGTGTCCCTTAAATCCCACTTTCCACACAGCTACTTTTGAGTCGCTCTTAGATTTGATTTTGACTAATAACATTCAGAAAATTCTCCATCACTAGCAACTTTCTATTCCGGGAATATCACGCCATGATATGATATTCGCTTGCTACTCCCTAGGATTCGAAAGTAAACGCATGTCAAAATGTAATACCAATAAATACTTCTCTAAAATTAATGACGCTGCTTTAAGCGCTGACGTAATCAAATGTCCCCTGGATTGTAATGTATACTAATAATAGTCCGTCAATAGAGAACCAGTTACAATTTCTAAAGGATTCAGTTACTAAAATACTAGACAAACATGCCCCTCTCACCACTAGACAGGTCTACCGTCTGCCATGTCCTTGGATAACCAAACAGATCCGCAGTCTTATGTCTGATTGCGATGCAGCGTACAGAAGGTACATAAGAGCACGAAAAAGAAATAACGAAGATATACAGAACCATTTCGAAACATTTACGATCTTACGAAACAAATGCACGCAGTTAGTTAGAAAAAGGAAACAAAAATTTGCGGCGCAAATAATAGAGAATAAAGCAAACCAAAGAGAAATGTGGCACAAGCTAAATTATTGGGTATTAAAGGGAAAAGAATAAAGCTACAAATTAATAATATATTCACACCAGATGAACTCAACAATAATTTCGCTAACATAAAACTTACAAATTCAGTCAAATACAACTTATCTGATAAAAATAGCGCAAATTATCAAAACACTCTAAATAAATTTTCCTTTCAATGTATCAGCCCTTAAACAGTTAAAATAAAGCTATTTACAGGGTAAAATCATCTGCTGTAGGTACTTTCCCATCTGATTGGAAAATAGCACAAGTATTGGCGTTCCCAAAAACACAAAACGTATTAAATTTGGATGATTTTCGTCCGATCAGCATTCTTCCCGCCTTCTCAAACGCGCTTGAATACATTGTTAGCGACCAAATTCGGACACACCTAACAGAGCGCACTTTTGATATGGGGGTAGTTGAGCAATTTTGGGTAATTTTGAATTACTCAAAAAAACTCAAAACGGCCTCCGGCATAACAAGCCAAAGCTAGCCTAAAGTCAAATAACAAAGTTCGCAGGCTTGAGCCGCTATACTACAAACATAATAAAGCTAAGTAAAATTTTAACAATTTTATTTTCTTTCTGATCAACATATCAATTTAATGGATCCACTTCAATATGTATCTGGTGTAGTAAAAAGTAATCCATTATTTTTGCATGACATTGAAGGCTTGACTTACCATAGTTAGAATGATCCGATTTAGGTCATATATGCGCCGTTTTGTTCGATATCGTGTTGCCATTTGGAAGGTAATATCATGATGCCTCTCTCATAGAAGCCCTTGTCCCTATTGGCAAAAAATTGAGACAGTCGATTTTCACAAGCCTCTCTTGAAGCGAATTTTTCACCAGCAAACGTGTTCGCCATGGACAGGAACAGATGGTAATCACTCGGTGCCAGGTCCGGACTATAAGGTGGATGCATAAGAACCTCCCAACCAAGCTCCCGGAGCTTCTGGCGAGTTACTATCGATGTGTGTGGCCTGGCGTTGTCCTGGTGGAACACAATGCCTCTCCTATTGGCCAAAGCTGGCCGCTTCTGGGCGATTGCTGCCTTCAGACGGTCCAATTGTTGACAGTATAGTTCCGAGTTAAGGGTTTGGCCGTAGGGGAGCAGCTCATAATAGATAATTCCCTGCCAACCGTACCAAACACACAGCAAAACCTTCCTGGCCGTCAATCCTGGCTTGGGCACCGTTTGCGCCGGCGCACCGCGCTTCGACCACGACCGTTTTCGCGTGACGTTGTCGTAAGTGATCCACTTTTCATCACCAGTCACCAACAGCTTCAGAAATGGGTCGCTTTTGCTGCGATTCGCAGATGGAAATTCGGTCCATAAGGTTTTTTTGTGTTAACTCGTGTGACACCCATACATCAAGCTTCTTTTTTTATCCAGCCTTATGCAAATGGTTCCACACGTGTTTTTGTGCAATGTTTAACTCTTGGGCAATCGAAACAGTGCTTACATGACGGTCGGACGCGACAATGTCCATGATTTTATCGACATTTTCGACACTTGGCCTTCCAGTGCGTGGTACATCTTTGACGTCAAAATTACCGGCACGGAATCGACGAAACCAAAATTGCGCGTGATTGGCTGTTACAGTATCAGGACCATAAACACTATTCACATTTGCAGCCGCCTGGCTTGCGTTTTCGCCTTTATCGAAGAAAAACTGTAAAATATAGCGTATTTTCTCTTTGCTAGTGTCCATTTTGACGCGCGCTCACACAACACTGAGTCAACTCATCACAACTATCTGAACAGTGTTTGTAGTACGCAATCTCATCGTTTGAACGCCATCTCGTTGAACCCGATCGGACTTATACAACGCGAGATACAGATCATTGAAGCCATCTATTGGCAAAATAATGGATTACTTTTTACTACACCAGATATTTTGTATATATCGCAGTACAGCTACTGCAATAACATCTATCACGGGTGATATAAGGCTGGCACTAGATAAAAGAGAGATTACCTACCTTAAGCTTCTAGATTTTTCTAAGGCACTTCAGTCAATTGACCACAAAACTTTACGGAAGAAATTATCTCCTTATTAATTTTTTTCCCAAGGAACTGTTAGATGGGTGAAAAACTATTTGTGCGATAGGAAACAATTGGTAAGTATAGCCGGTAAAAATTCCTCGCTGCGCTACCAAACTCATTGAGTACCCCAAGGAAGTGTCCTGGGACCTCTTTTATTTTGTATGTATGTAATTGATCTCACATCTGTCCTCTCACACTGTAAATATCATTTGTACGCTGACGATTTCCAAATATACATACATATTATGTAGCCCACAAAACCTAAAAACCACTATTCCAAAATGAAATGAGGGTCTTCAAAATAGCAGCGAGTGGACATTTAAAAACAAATTAGAAATTAACCCAGGTAAATCAAACCCAGGTAACCCAGGTACGTGTATCGTCCAACCAAGTAGCTCAGTACATGCAAAAGGATAATCTTCCAGCAATATGTCTAAACCAGACTGTTATACCCTACTCTACGACAGTCAAAAACCTCGGTGTAATCCTAGACGAGAGCCTATAATAAAAACCACACACCAATGCAATGTGCAAGAAAGTATTCTCGTCCCTACACTCACTGACTAGACTTAAACATATTTGCCCACCCACATCAAATCATTTCTAGTAAGTTA
The DNA here is from genome assembly GCA_022664845.1 of Lepisma saccharinum. Taxonomy (NCBI): domain Eukaryota; kingdom Metazoa; phylum Arthropoda; class Insecta; order Zygentoma; family Lepismatidae; genus Lepisma; species Lepisma saccharinum. The sequence continues at coordinate 7,437 of JAGDQP010016382.1, forward strand.
CTGGTATTTCCTCACCTGAAATATTTCGATGTGATTCTAACCAATCTCAAGGATGAACTAACCAGGCGATTACAGTGCATACAAAATACCAATCTTATATTTATTTTTCTTCTCAAGTACTTAGACCACCTGACTCCCTCCTATACACGATTGTCAATGCTTAAACTTAGTGAAAGACGTAACTTACACAAATTAACACTTCTCTTCAAAATACTTCTTCAACAACAGTCTTACTTGCACGAACGTTTTCGGTCACTCAGCTCCTACCATGATCGCAACACCAGGTTAAGGGATAGCAAATTACTTTCGGTCCCTCATCACTCTTCTATTAGGTACATTTCGAAGAAAAATCTACCTATTGAGATCGGTACCATGTAATATATATCATATATTATATTTACACGCTAGCAGCCATAATTTTGAAGATATTTGAACTAAATTTTATTATGTTATTTCTAGGCTAACTAGCTCGACTAAATTCGTTAATGATCAAAATCGGCCCAAGGGGGTGGTTGCGGGAGGGGGTTGAAATTTTGAAAAAACATATATCAGCCCCTATGGAGTTTATAGGGAAACTTTGTCTGCATAAATTATAGTACTCCCTAAGAAGTTTACGGTGACACCAACGATTCAGGGCTTGTGGGGGTACGAGTGAGGGTGGAGGTGGAAATTCGAATTTTTTAAAACCATGTCTTGTGGGGTAACGCTGAAAAGCTCTTGATGATTAATCTATAAATCAATAACTAGTTTCTCGATAGCGCTCATATTTCGTTAGAGGTATATAAGGTGACGGGTTTCATTGGGCCTGTTAATTTCAGTTCTAACCACTGCATTCAGTTCTAATAACAAAAAGTTTGCATGGTAATTAGTTAACCTATTAGGGTAATTAGCTACCGTATTTATAATTTTATATTGAAAATAAAATTATAAAAGTACATTTACCCCAATAATTCAATCAAATGCATTTCGAAATCTACCTCAGCCTGTAGACTTGCCGAAAGGATTTTTTTTCCTATTCCAAATCGTTCACGAGTTCTACCATCCAAGCTTGGAATGACCTTCCACCCGAAATATGGCAACTGCAGTCAATCCCTATGCTTAAGAAGTCGGTTAAAGGTCTGCTCTAATCAATATCTTAGTCTTTACACACTCGACGATGAAATGAAATAAAACAGTAAATTAAAGACAAGATAGAAAGAATAAGAGTGAATACAATGTTTTTTTTAAATATGCTGATAAGTTATCTTTGTATATTTTATAATTATTATTATTAGTAACATTATGGATGTATGTCCATGTGTATTATAAATGGCAAATAGGCTTGTGTCTTCTATAAAATGTTATTATATAAGTGTGTGTGTGCATGTGGCTGTTTATACGTGTTTTGTTTTCTTTATGTAGGTATGTGCACTAACTTAGTGTTTATTCTATTTTCTTAATCATTATCCATTATACTCGTATTAAATTTACTGCTTGTGTAGATTATGTATGTATGGTTGAGTGGAAGAGAAGGCCTTTGTTGCCTTAACTCCGCCATGGAAAATAAGACAAATAAATAAAATAAAAAATAAATAATCTTAATCTTTAGTTACAGACCACTTTAAAAATTGATGAAACCTCCGTCTCCAGGAAAATTAACATAAACACAATTTTGCATGCAATGCTCATACGTACTTAATTTTATTAAAATTTGATTGAAATTTAATGCAAAGACATACGTAATTCACGTTGCAAATAATACTTTATGACAGTGTTTTAATAACTGATTCGTATACCTGTGACACGTTTTCTTCAGTACATAAGATTATTGCTGTGGAGACCGATAGTAAGAGTGGTGCCTTTTCTATCCTGTCCTATCCCTCCTTCAACTACCTCTTGTTCAAGATATATCTTGTTTGCAAGTGTGATTGTAAAAATCAACCGCTTCCTGTCTTCAAAACTGGAAATCTGCTAAATAGCACACAATTGAGGGAGGAAAGATGTAATCCCACATGCTTACGGTCACGGGACTTTAAATAGTAGCGAGAACTTCTATTGTCAATATTTCTTTTTCTGAAGAGCGGAAACAACCTTAAATGTTTCTTTTTCCGTTTTTCTTTCTTTAGACTTTTTAAGTACAGGCGTATCAATGAATGGGTGCCTTTACTTGCTGGTCGTTGCCAAGGATTTGGATACCGACCTTCAGTCGTTACTCCATCTCCCCAAAATTTCTGATTCCCAGAAATCTAAGTACCACCGTAGCAAATGGAATGCTTATAGAAATCCCCTTCCTCCATTCTCTTCATCCCAACCATGTGTTTGGTAAATGAGCCAAGTTCATTGTCTCGTAGTCCACTACACCGCCTGATTTTCGGAAAAGATAAAGTGCACCGAAATTTGTCTGGCAATAAACTATCGAGTAGTAAAATAAAGCCGTCCAATCACTTCTATTGCTATTTCTCTTAAATAAATTATGCAATGTTTTCGATAAATTTTCTTCTCGAGTTTTGATGCATTTGGTGTTCAAGTTAGTTTGTCTCCTGTTGTCGGGTTGAGGATTTGCTTAGAAATTTGACCAAGCTTGGCATCAATTTTGATCCACAAATATTTGTATGGATCGAACAATCTATTCTAGTGTTCAATTACCTTTTGTGCCACTAGCTGTATATGTTATTATTTTTTGTAGTATCTGCATTGGATCAAATTTACGCCTTAATACGTATTTCTGTTATGGGTCTACAGCAGGGTCGGATTTACATGATATTCACACTCAATGCTCCTTGCTCCATTCGTTTCTTTATCTCCGTTACTAACAGAATTTCAATTGAATTTATTTATGGCCTTTAGGCATCTCACAAGTCAAGCTCATGCCGAAATAGGCCGTAGGAGAGGATGTTGAAATGTAGTCGGCCAGGGCCTAGTATGTAGGTACAATTTGAACACTGTGACTGAGAGAACCTAAGTTAGGCAGACTCTAGGATCGTTCTCAGGACCTTCCGATTACTAAGCCAGCGCTCTACAAACTGAGCTACGTTCGCTCGGTAACAGGATTTCAGATTTTTCGTATTTAATAACAAATAAAATATTAGAAACTCAAATATTTTAAAAATTATTTTGATTCTTCATTTCCCTTTCTTCACTTCTTGTTCCTGTGATTTTGTGTGCCCTAGAATATCAAAATATACTATTAAATCATATTTTTAAAATTTATTATTATCTTTTTCTTTTTTGTATGAATGGAATGATTGAAGCATATTTTACAAATATTCTTATCAGAAGGTTTATCTTCTACTAATATACGTACTTGACAACGTACAACTATGTCCAACCGAGCCGCCGTAGCTCAGTAGTAGAGCGTTAGCATAGCTTTCCACAGGTCGTGGGTTCGATCCCAGCTACCGACCATCTTGACTGAGGTTTTTTCCAGTTTTTTGTCACGCTAGGCAAATGCAGGGACGGCACCTTCAACATAGCCCTAGCCGACACTGTCCAGAATCCTTTCTCCTCCCTATCCCGGTCTGAGCCGTAGATACCTAAAGCCCATAAATTAAATTCACAACTATATCCACTAATGTATACAGTTCACTACACACTGATACCAATTCCCCATCCGACGCCAATGTCAAGGTTGCTGGTTCGATATTTCTGCTTCGGCAATTTTCGACGGAACACAAAATTTAAATTTTCTGGTTCGAAGCACAAAATTTAAATTATGCTTTTAAAATCCTTTTTAATTATGCCTCTTCCATCTTGCATCGTCAAGAGCTATGGATAAGAAAAATATTTGTCCTCAGTAGATCAACTTGGCACATACAATTGTCAGACGTCGTTTTACAATAAGATAAAATCCAAACCTGTATCTATTCCCGAAAATACGAAAATCTTTTATTTTGAATGAAGTAACACCACACACAAATAAAATCATATTAACTTTTCTTCCACTCTCTCAGACACGCATACAGGCATACTAATAAAATGCACAACCCTTCAGTTTGAATATATTATTTTATACTGCTCTTATTTTTCTTCTAAAAATTAAAAGTACAGAATAAGAAACATCCCTTCAAAAATAAAGACTTATTTTGACTTACAAGGTATGATAAAAAATCGTAGATGTAGTAGATGTTCCTTTCATACGATATACAATACACACAGTCAGTCATATTTTCTGTTATTGAGTTGTGCAACATCGACTATTTAGCAGAAGTGCGTGATTTAGGTTTAGCAGTTCATTCAACCTACAACAACAAGCAAATGATGATTAAGGAATAATATCGAAAAATCTTATTTTGTTCAAATTCTAAAATCTACAGATAGTGAAAAAATTGATCAAATGTCAACTAACAATTAATTTTTTTCTTAGGACTTGGTCTGGTCGTTCTTTTGTAGAAAATTCGCACGTGTGTGTTTTCACTGTCACTCACTAAAAATTTACATTATATGTTCTCATGTATAACAAACAGCCAACAGTTAAAATATATTACTATGAAATACTTTATATATATATATATATACTTCTCAAACTGATATCTACAGATAACACTAGTTCTGGGGTTGTTCTTGTAGTTCATCGCTGAGTTCTTCAACGTTCATGGTGCTGGATATTAAGTGATTCTCTCATGTCACTATAAAACGCCATTAAATGTGAAGGAGTGGAACGCGAATTAAGTTTCACTGTGAGTGCTTCCCTCGCACGGGTAACCTAACATTAATAACGGTTTATTTTTTTAAGTTCTGTCAAGTGAAGGCATGACTAATTAATTGCTTGGGATTAACGCACTTTCAGTTAATAAAAATTATTGTAAATCTGCATGAGCTATGACTAAATCAGTTGGCTTCCTGCATTGGTAAACATTTACTTGTTCATTGGCTGATGCTAGCTGATTTTATTTCCAGCTTCCTCAGGTCTGTAAGCAGGTAGAGCTTTCTTCAACGGATGCTTGTCCCACCATGAAGCGTTCGGGGTTTTCTTCCACTGTCAAAGTCAAATACACTACTCTTGGACACTGGCGGAGTGCTGGTGTAATTTCAGTTGGCTAGTAAGTGTCCCAGTTCCATCTCTGACGTCTCCTGAACACTATTCATAGAGCTTGAGCTGCTATTTCGCTGCCGAAAAAGGTAGGGCGTGTCACCTGATGAAGGAGTATCCCTACCCTATGGAGAAGGCAACACAACATTTTATTAGCATTGCCTTAATGTATAAATTGACAGGATTAGCCTCTAAAAATATCCAATGTTCTATAATATTATCTCAATCTATTTATCTATTACTTACATTAACCGGGTGTATAGGTATCTACGATCTACATATGTTCTGTGAGAGAAGAAAGGAGAAGGTAACGAAAACAGCCTATAATCTGGTTATTCTTGCATTCGCCTGGAGGGACTGAGAATTTTAGAAATCACAGTTAGAATGGACGGGGAAAACACTTTGGTAAACTTTATTTTATATGGGCCATTTAATAACTATGGACTTGGGCCCGTCACGATAATATTAGTGCAATGAATTTAAAATCCACAAACATCCATACTCCAGGCGGGATTTAAACCCGCAACCTTATGATCGGCAACCCAGCGCCCTAGCCCACACGGCTACTGAGGTTGCCAGAACAGATGGGGTGAGCAACTATATCGTGCGTGCACCAATTGGACTAAGGAGATTATATCTATAAGACTTCAAAAGCTCTCTCTAAATATGATATATCATATTAGACAATGAAGGGGTGGTAAAGTATTGTTGTTTGCAACCAGTAAGCCAGTAATATATTAAGTATATTTATAGTAAAATTAAAGTGTCAACGTGTTAATTTCTCTAAAGTTTAAGGAGGTATGGACAACCATAGGCGGGTCACAAGAACCTTAATTCTTTAAATCAAGGTTTCATTATAGAGTGGAATAACTGTATAATAGTCTATTGAGGAAAGTCACGAATAAGTATAAAGTTACAATATCAGATTACCTGTTGATAGGCTTTATCTTACAAGATACGTGGTTCAGCTTCAGACTCATGAAATACATGACCACGTCTCAGCGACGACATTCATCATTATACATGTTTCGCCTAAAAATGAAATTCCCAACGAAGGAAGAAAACAAAAAAATTCTGGTTACTATAATATCTTAGAAGGAAATTTTTACTTGATCCACTTTAAAAAGTACCCTGTCTGTGCATCTACAGATTCATGTGAAGGATGCACAAAAAATACAGAATCGTCTTCACCTGACTTTCTCCTAAAATGGAAGTAAGCAAAAAATATATATATAATTTTAAATTTAGATTTTTAACACAACCGAACAGATGCATTTGGGCATTTTTCACATAAACATTAGGAAATATGTATCGTCTATAAGATAAACATTAGGATATCTTTGGTTATACCAAATCAGTTGCTCATGCTAGTTTTCTGCGCTCATGCTTGAATTTAGGCCTTACTTCAACAAGACTGACGCCCAAAATCTAGCTCTCTGCCATAACGTCAGTATATCGTTCGTTTCTCATACTGCTTTACAGATCTTTTGCTGTTGAATTAACCTTCAACATGTACTCCCAACACTTGCAGCGTTCATGTAACCTGTTGACCAACATCCAATCCCTCATAAAAATTATATTATTGATCTCCCATAATTGGCATAGTGCATTGGCATTTGCACCGTTTGGACCAAGGTTAGTTATCTACATTCCTTCATGAACCAGAAGCACCTGAATATATTATCACTTTTCTGTCGCCATGCATTTCAAACCAGATGTGCAGTGCCTCTTCCTCTTCCACATAAAAAGCACCAAGTTGCCTTACTTGCTGAACCACAATTACCAACCCCCACAACTCAACCACCCAGTAATAATAAACAATCTGCACTCATGACCCAGTCCTCAGAAATACCGGACCTCCCGGGAAATTCCACTGCTACCTCCGTCTAAACCTATCCAGCCTCAAACGTATTCAATCTAAATCTGACATCCTCACTAAAGGAATGACCTATTCTCCTACAAGCCGTACAACCACTTCCTGTTGTTAAAAGATATCCTTTCCTTTGCTCGCAGACTAAGATAGCAACAATTTTTGGCCAGAAATCCATCTATTCCAGACACACCTTCCAATAAACTCCAATAAGCGCCTTGAACGCTCCCTTCCTCCCTCAAACATGCACCCACATCCACTTCCTAGCAACCATCCCCTCGAACGTTACATCTCCTCAGTTATCTCTGCCATCACCAATAGTGAGTTCTCACATCAGATAACCAACCAACCTAACCTAACCCATAACCAACGCAAAGCCCTTGGAGCGCTGCGCGAGAACCATGGCATAATGGTCATCCCAGCGGACAAGGGGTCCACTACAGTAGTCTTAGACAAAGCTGACTACTTCCAGGAGGCTGACTACCTCCGTCCTCCGTCAACTATCTGATCCCAGCACCGCGCCAGACCTAACCGACACCCACCAACAGAAAATTTCCGATTTCATTACCACAAATGGTCCTCGTAAGGCCACATCTGAAATGTCCATAAAGTACCTAATCCTGGACAGTCCACGTATCCCGACCTTTGACCTATTACTCAAGATCCACAAACCAGGTAACCCAGGCAGACCCAATTTCTTAGCCAGCTATAATTCCCCTACTGATCGCATTTCCGCTCTCGTTGACTCATTTCTTCAACCACATGTTCAAGCGCTGCCTGACTACATACGCGACACCTACCACCTCCTAGAAATCATCCTAAATTACCGCCTCTTCCTTCTGACATACTGCTTTGTACAATATATGTTACTTCCATGTATACCAACATTCCTCATGCCCACGGCTTAGTAGCTATGGAATTCTTCCTTAACCAGAGATCTAAACCTGATATCCCAACTACAGCTTTCCTTCTTAATCTGGCCAACCTAGTTCTCACATGTAACAGCTTCACCGTTGACGACAAATACTACCTTCAGATCCGAAGCACAGCTATGGGTACGCGAATGGAACCTTCTTATGATAATCTGTTTATGAGCAAGCTCGAGTATACTTCTGCAAACTCAGTCTTTTATCCCACTCTTCTGGATAAGATTCTTGGATGATATCCTGATGTTGTGGTCTCATGGTGAAACCAGTCTCAACACAGTCCTAGAACAGTCGAACTAATTCTGTGCTGTCCAGTTTATCTTAATAAACTTAAATCCTAAAATATTTAGTTAGGAAGATGTAAACTGGAGAAAAGAGCAAATTGCGATTATAAAATTTGCAATTGCTTAGAAAGAAAGGAAGACACAGATGTTATTTCAGATGGAAAGTTGATACTTAGAAACATTGTAAATAGTTTCTTTTTCGAACTTAATCAATCTGAAACTACTTCATTCATCATGCATCGACGAAAGTAACTTAAACGTTACCTACATGTTAACTTCCTTTTGTAAAATATACCATAAGTAACGCCATATCTTCCTTAATTCTCAAAATTATTACAAGTTGTTGTAATAGCCTATTTTCCACAGCTATCTTCCGTAGCGAACGCTACATATTTGTGAATTTTACTTTAGTGTTTACCAGTTAAAGTATTTGAAAAAGAAAAACTAGCTTACTAGCTTTTAGACCGGAGCAAGATATTTAAATCATTTTTTTATTTAAATTAAAATATAGATTTAATTAAAAAATCGAAAAAATGATTTTTTTTAAATCGTTATTTTTTTCAACCCTCCTTGTTATTGATTTGACCAAATTTTAAAACCTCATTTGCCGCACATCATGAAAGCAATACACTACTGAAATATTTTACCCAGTGTCAGTATCCTTCATTCACTTAGAATTTTCAAATTATATTACAAAGAACATGAACACATTTTGTTATTTTGACATATGTTCTATATTGACCTTGAGAAGACAAAATATCTCTCTGAGACAAAAAGTAACCATAGAAAAAAACTTAAAGTATGTTTTGGATTCTACATGGTTTAATATACAGACTGCCCCAAAATTTGTATGTACATTTCATTGTTCCAGTACACAGAAACTGGAAGGACTAGAACAACCAAATTTGAAGAGGGTTTAAATGAAGGCCTGAAGTTTTGTTTGAGAGCAAAACTAGGTCATGGGTACAACGGACTGATGAGATACAAGGTCAAAGGTTAAAATGTGATTTTTTCTTATGGGATTTCAATGTTAAATGGTAGTCTCATATGCTATTCTTTTGAATATTGATCTATGGTAGCAAACATTCGTATATGTACATAACTTCTGATGCCAAGTAATGTGCTAATGAAACATTTGGCCAACTGTGACCTTGTGACATCTAGAAGGTCACCTGTGACTTTTGGGAGATGAGCGCTCTTTCAACAAATTATCGTACAAGATTAATTCTATCGATAAAGGCAACAATGAATACACAAATAAAGGATTGACCGAAGATTTCATTTCAGCAGAATTGAAAGACCAGAAATGTCGCAAGAGGTCAAAAGTCACGGAGCTTAACTATAGTATTTCAGACAATGACGACTATCAAAGCATTCGACTTGTGAAACAATAAATTTGAGTTCGTATAAGATTTAAAATTAAAAATGACATGTGACTTACAACAATCCAAAACTTGACTCCGCGACCCTCAGCAGGTCATGTGTGACCTTTTAGGAATTATCGCCCTTTTCAACACCTAATGGTACAAGATTAATTCTCTCAAAGAAGATGACCACAAACACACAAATAAAGGACCGACTGAAGGTTTCTTTTCACCAAATTTGAAAAGTAAAAAATGTCACGGAGCTTAAGTGTCGTATTTCAGACAATGACGGCTGTCAAAGTATTCGACTTTTGAAACAATAAATTTTAGATCCTATAAGATATAAAATTAAAATTGACATGTGACTTACGAGAATCCAAAACTGGACCCCGTGACCCTCAGCAAGTCAACTGTGTCCTTTTAGGAATTATCGACCTTTTCAACTCCTAATGGTACAAGATTAATTCTCTCAAAGAAGATGACCACAAACACACAAATAAAGGACCGACTGATGGTTTCTTTTCAGCAAAATTGAAAAGTCAAAAATGTCATAAGAGGTCAAATGTCACGGAGCTTAAGTGTCGTAGTTCAGACAATGAAGACTATCAAAGCATTCGACTTTTGAAACAATTAATTGAGTTTCTATAACATTTAAAATTAAAAATGACATGTGACTTACGAGAGTCCAGCGTTTGGCCCACTGCACCTGAAAAGGTCGTCTGTGACCTTTCAGTGATTATCGTTCTTTTCAACAGCTTGTTGCACAAAATTATCTCAATGATAGAAGATCTCATGGAATATACTCATAAAGCAGTAATATCATATTATGCGACATTTGAAACACGGAATTGACAGTGAGTTAGTATGAGTTTTAAACTATCAATGACATGCACTAGAAAATTTGGAAACTGTGTCCGCTAGGAAGTGATCACCTGGGTAATTGCAGTTTTCTCAAAGCTTCATTCGAGACTTTTACCGTTATTTACACATTTGCATATCTACTGAGTACAGAGAAGCATTTGAAATATTACGTTACCTGTACAGCAGTTCTTTACGTCTTGCAGGGCTCCAAGTCATCGCTTGTTATTCATCTATTCCATGTGATGTCCCTGATGTGCTAAGCATAAATTAACTCTGTTTATGAGTGTCTATGTGATTTTTTAAATCAAGTATCCCCGGTGTTATCTGTTCAACGCAACGCTCTATCGATCGTGGAAGCTCTGTAAGTGCTGTTGAGGGATTCCTGTAAACATTTTGTTGAAGAAAACGCCACAGAAAAAACTCGCATTGAGTTAAATCGGGACTTTCTAGCTGGGCACTCTACTTCATTCCCCATACTTAACAAACGGTTTCCAAATCTCCCTCTCAAAGTTTCAATTGTTGCCCTAGCGCGATGTGCTGTAGCACCATCCTGTTGGGACCACATTTCATTGTTCGGGTCAAGCTTTAAGCGTTCAAGTTCAGGGAAAAGAAATTCACGCAACATATTCTAGTATGCAATTTGATTTATGTTTCAATCAAAGAAGAAAGGCCAAATTACGCAATTTGCTGTTAGTCCCATCCATACCATAATACTCCTTTGGTCAGTAGAACTTCCAATTTTTTCCAATGGTCGACTGACGCCCAAGAACCGTCCATGAGATGAAGACACAGTTCCATTTAAGAGAAACTCAGTTTCATCAGACATTATAATTTGAAACAGAAACAAGGTTTTCATTTAATTTGTCTAAAAACCAGTAACAAATAACGTTCTGGCACCGTAATCTGCTTCCTCTAATTTATGTACAATCTTCATTCTATACGCCCTAACCTCCAGCACACGCAATATCCTATTCAACTAACTTCTTGCGTCGTCGACTTCGACGTCGTATAGATTTTTTGAGTGAACTAAGCACAGAACGAACCACTTTGCGTTTATTTTCGTCGTTAGAGACAGTTGCTGGTCTACCAGCTTGTCGTTGTCGCAGAGAAAGGTGCTGCTTATTGAAACAGTTATTTCGAAACTGTTCATACAGACGAATATGTTGTGTGTTGCTCATTTTCACACACCCTTGTACAAACGCCTTTCTCCGTGTCTGTGTGACCGACTGCCCACTCAGAATGTACTACTCTAGCAAATATGCACGCTGTTCCTTTGAAAGAGTATCCATTCCGACAATACGACATACATTTACAAACACATATGGGTATAGCAAAAATAATAGAAATAAAACAGTTCTTGTTCTTAGAAAAATTACAACTATACGCAAAAATCACTTACGCATTTAAGATTAAAGATCCAAGACACAAGGGCCTCGCTGTCTCTCTTCAATTAGATTATTTGTTCGAACAACACCAAACCACCCTTGTAAATCAAACAAACTGATTTTTCTACGTGTGTCCAAAACGTAAACAAGAGATGTTTATGACTCAATGTCACGAAGCGACTGTAAAAAAACGATAACCGAGCATCTCTTATGGGGAAGAAACTTGTTTCCCGCGCAGTTTCATCGCTTCTTCCCAATTCCCATTAGAAAGCATCCACGAAATAATGTGTACACATTTTAAAAAAAGAGAGTTGTCGTCTCAACGACAACAAAAACTTCATTTGAAACTTCAAGACAGTTTCATTGTGAAATGGTTCAATAGCAGTGCTCCCGTAAAATCATGGGGCAAACCAGAGACACGTACGGGCGATATCTTTTGTGGTGGTTTTGTCTTAGCAGATAAGTGCTATAACGGTATTGGACTAACGCCAGCCATTCCTCGAGCTTCTCAGTTGCATAGTACAATACTCTGAAATCTGACCTTTGAAATATTACTGACTTTTCTGAAGCAAAATAAAAAAAAAACGTTTCTACCTCAGTACATGAATACATTAAACAATTACAAGCCTTCCAGAGTTCATAATTTCCCTGGAAATAGTGTTCATTCTACGAAGATCTTAGATAACCAACTAAAGTTACAATTTCCTTTCTCATACTGCAATGCTATTCTTATTTTAAACCTCATATCAATGTTTCAAACGTCGCATGGATTCATAGTAGTCAATACCCCCCCCCCCGCATCAAAAACTTAAGCTTTCATTTTGACTTGTTGCTGGCCGGGTCTGCGGTCTGCGGCGGTAGGCCTACGGCTGCTATGTCCCGGGTTCGAGTCACGACAGGGACATGAGTCTGGATTTTCATAGCTAAAAGGCGAATCGTGACAGGCCGTAGAATTAATCTTATAGCATAAGCTGTTCCTTGGTGAGTATAATCCCTAAAAGATCATAGATGAACTACTGAGGGTCACGGGGTCCAGTTTTGGATTCTCGTAAGTCATATGTCAATTTTAATTTTATATCTTATAGGATCTAAAATTTATTGTTTCAAAAGTTGAATACTTTGACAGCCGTCATTGTCTGAAATACGACACTTAAGCTCCGTAACATTTCACTTCTTGTGACATTTTTTACTTTTCAATTTTGCTGAAAAGAAACCTTCAGTCGGTCCTTTATTTGTGTGTTTGTGGTCATCTTCTTTGGGAGAATTAATCTTGTACCATTAGGTGTTGAAAAGGGCGATAATTCCTAAAAGGTCATACATGACCTGCTGAGGGTCGCGGAGTCAAGTTTTGGATTGTTGTAAGTCACATGTCATTTTTAATTTTAAATCTTTTAGGAACTCAAATTTATTGTTTCACAAGTCGAATGCTTTGATAGTCGTCATTGTCTGAAATACTATAGTTAAGCTCCGTGACTTTTGATCTCTTGCGACATTTCTGGTCTTTCAATTCTGCTGAAATGAAATCTTCGGTCAATCCTTTATTTGTGTATTCGTTGTCGCCTTTATCGATAGAATTATTCTTGTACGATAATTTGTTGAAAGAGCGCTCATCTCCCCAAAGTCACAGGTGACCTTCTAGAGGTCACAAGGACACAGTTGGCCAAATTTCTCATTAGCACATTACTTGGCATCAGAAGTTATGTACATATACGAATGTTTGTTACCAGAGATCAATATTCAAAAGAATGGCATATGAGACCACCATTTAACATTGAAATCCCATAAGGAAAATAATCACACTTTGACCTTTGACCTTGTATCTCATCAGTTCGTTGTACCCGTGACCTCATTTTGCTCTCAAATAAAGCTTCATCTAAATTCCCTCCAAATTTGGTTGTTCTAGCTCTTCCAGTTTCTGTGTACTGGAACAATGAAATTTACATACGAATTTTGGGACAGTCTGTACATTATTTATATATACCTTGCGATCGGCCTTAGCGGCCTTTTTTTTTTTGGAATTCCACTGCAACATATGTCCTCTGAATCCTGGAATATTGCGACCAATGCGTGTTGAGAGTGTGGTTGTATCCTCTCTTCCCACCCTCGCTGGTACCTATGTTGCCAAACTCCTCTTGTATTCCGCCCTTTAAATTGAAGTTTTAGATGTTGAAAACTTCTTGTATTGTTTGTTTATGCTATTGCTACCTGGTGTCAGTATTGATTAAGTTACATTTACTCTGTTATCTTTTTGAATTGAATTTTATTTATGGCCTTTAGGTATCTAAGGCTCAGGCCGAGTTGTCTTTTTCAGTGTCTGTGAGTGTGTGTTAGAAGCTCTTGTTATACGACGTGTTAAAATGTCAACTTTCAGACCGTAGTTACAAGGGGAAACTCCTGGTAATGAAAATCCATTATCCAGGCAGAAGACGTCAAATTAAAACAAAAGTGTCTGAATTGGGACAGGATCGAAAACAAGAAAATCTCGATTCAAGGCATAATCAAGGCCCGGGGTAATGAAATATTCAATTCACTACCGGATGAGGCCTCTCCCGGAGGGAGGAGTTGGTCTACTGCTCCCAAGCTGACCACACATGTTGGGAGGGGAGAGCCGAAACTTTTAACTGTGATCGCCACAGTCTTTTATCCACAGTGATCTATTGTCATCACGATGATGGGTCAATACCGACATTTTTGAGCCCCCACCGGGAATCGAACCCGGGACCGCTTGCAACTGAAGTCGAGCACGCTACCGACTAGGATCCGCAGGAGTCTCACTCATCTCTCTCATATATGTATGTATGTATGTGTGTGTGTGTGTGTGAGAGAGAGAGAGAGAGAGAGAGACGGAGACGGGCTGGGAGGGCATGTTAAATGTGCTTTATTACAGGGACGTTGAAACTAAAAATCGATCTCCATGTCATTAAATTATTTATAAAGTTTTATTTATTAAATGACCGAATTAATGCATTCCTTGCTTTGATTTGATTTCGGAAGCTAGTTACATAATACAACCAAAGTTCCTATGAACACAAGTTGGAAAAAGGGAACATAACCTTACAAGCCCTACTGTACACTCAATTCAATACAATTTCTTTGGTGGTGAAAAATAATAGTACTTTCCATTTCTTGCACATCTGTTTTTTTTTTTCGGATTGAAATTTGGCGACGATGGAAGAAAAAGCGTGGCATGGCGCGTGGAAAAGTTGTGATGTGGTTGTGGAAAAAGAAAGAGAGAAGGATCCGTGCTTTGCTGGTAGTGAAATGTGTCGAGGGCGCTAAGGTATTTCGGCTACTATAGATCTGAGCTTAAAATTGATGGATGATCTCAGGTGTGCCGTGCAATTAGTGGTATATATTACCATCTCAATTAGAGTACTTCACCATTTGTAAGTATAGAATATTTTAATGTGTTCAGTTTGTCTAGATTTAGGAACACAATACCAAGTCACCACAAAATTATTATATTGAATTGGCAGTGAATGGGTACGTGGGTTCGAACCCCGCGGCCAACCCTCCTGCGGGAGATATTTTCCAAGGTTTGCTCAAGTATCACAAGACGAATGCCGGAATGGGACCTTAAATAAGGTCCTGGCTTATATCATACCATCCCCATCCTTCACTTAAACCATCCAGGCGTAAGGTTCCCACTCATTTGACCGGAATAAATTCCCTGATTTTTAAAGGTATCCATGTAACTATTCAGATATTTCACGAACACTATCACTTAGAGGGCGGACATCTGTAAGAGCATTCAACTTAAATAAAACGGATAGTACTACATTCAGTTTACGCACCCAGACTTTCACGCAATATTTTGGTACATCATTACCATTAACAAGCGGAAAGAAGGAATACGTTAAACGAGGTTGTTACAGTCTAGTAGAAAATAGCGATGGTGGTGCGACTTATTGGACGACGCATCGACGTTTAAAGGTAGCGTTTGTAGTCGAAAGTGAAACTGATGTAAGCAAGGGCGCCCATCAGGGGAGCAAGGGGGCGCTGTGTAGTTATCTGAAATGCTCATTTACAAACATTTTATTACAATACTTCTAAATGCTTTGGAAGACGAAAACATATCACATATATATAAAATTCGATGGAAGTTGTACATATTTTATTGTAGGTAGTATAACTGTGGACAAATGTATTGTTGCATGTCGTTAAACACTATTTTCAAAATTCGCAAAAATGTCCCTCCCGTGTGTAGTATCTATTAACGAAAATTAACATTAAGTTTAATAGTTCTCCTTGTGTTACAAGAATATCACTCTCCGCGATAAAAAAGGAAGGAACTTTTTCACTATCCGGTATGAATTCCGGTAGGGCATTAATGAACAAGAGGAATTTCAACAGTCCAAGATGTGAGCCTTACCGGACTCCTGACAGTGATGTATATTCATCAGATTTGTATTTATCTAATAGAATATACTGTCTGCGATTAGTTAGATAAGACCACATGAACCTAATAAGGATGGAGAGAAGTAATAGTGATTTAATTTAGTAATATATTGCGATTAACTCTCTGTCAAACACCTTTCCAAAGTCAATATAAATCGCATCGACTTGCTTTCCTTCGCCCAAAGAGTTTTCAATAAAATCTGTAACAACTGCAAGGTTCGTTACCTTGGATTTTTGTGAAACAATGACATGTTGCTTAGTTGAGGTAACTGGCTTCACATGATTAATAATTCATTAATATACAATCTGTTTAAAGACTTTTGCAAAGACTGGTAAGATTGTTTTACACCTGTGGTTTGTAATTTCTCGTCTGTCGTTTGTTTTAGGTATAGGACAAACTAAAGAAAATTATCATTTGTTACGCAATTTGCATGTTCTTAGTGCCAAGCTGAACGCAATCAATATTTAAATTTATCAACACATTCTTTCACTATAAGTAACGAAAATACGAGGATATACCATCAGATCTAATTGTCGTTTTGGATTTTAAATTCTTGATATCCATTTCTACTTCATTCAAATGTATTTGGTCAACATACAGTATTCCAATTTCTTCGTAATCCCTAGAATTACTATCAAAATTACTGAACGGTTTAGAAGAGGATACAATACTGATTGGAAATACTGTGCAAACGTATTAGCTATCTCTTCATTGTTACACAAATCTGACCTTCAAATTTTAATGTATTTGGGGGAAGATATTTTGTTTTGATTTTAATATATTTCCACAGTTGACCTGGATCATTATTGATACTATTTTCATAATTTGACATAAAGGTTTTTAGGTTATTTTTATGTCTTTCTTGACTTCCCTACGCAATCGAACAAATTCCTGATAGTAGGATTTTTAATTTTTAATTTTGTATGTAGACTTTATATGATAAATTGTTTTAACCATGTTTTTCCTAATAATGTCTTAAGTAAATCAGCACGGATACTTTGGGACAGAGTTCCTTTTGCAAGGGACAAACGTTTGACAAATATTTCATAAATAATATCATAAAGTTTACTAACTAAATCATTAACATTACTATACTCTTTTAAGCATTCTCAATCAACTTCCAGTGTACTTTAAGGTAGGTTTAATATATTTCATGACATGGTTCTTTTTGCGACCTTAATTTAGTAAGTACTGTCGTGGTTATCCTGTTGATAATTTTTAATAAGTCACAGAAAAACTCCTCTGAAAATCACAAGATGGGCGCCCTTGGGTGTAAGTGAGAACTAGGTTGGCTTATATTGAAGTGTCGTCTCCCAGGTGGCACCACCATGGCTGTTCAAATACTCTTTCTTTAACAAGCTCGTGTGTGACATATTTAAACCGAAATATTAAAAGAAAATCTGTGCAAATTAGTATGTGAACTCTGTGCAGTACTACTCACTAAGAGTATCCTCTAATTTCAATTTCTACCTTCAATTACCAGAATACAATTTATAGTAAATACAATATTAAATACTGAAATACATAGTCAAGAACATTTTTAGGATGCAAATTTTAAACCTTTTACAGGCATATATTATGATGTAAGAAATGCCTGCTCTAGCAAAATGAAAGTTAAAATACACTCTGGGCAGCAACAAATCCACATTATTTCCTGAATTTTCTTGGCCTCTGAATAATTTTTATTGAATTAGTTGACTTTATATTTCTTAAGCTCATTTATCTGCCTTTTTTCGGTTTTCCACGGGAACCCTATCTATCAGACAAATTAGTAAGTGAGAGTTCCCTCATTTGTTTTGTATATAGTAAAAACAAAATACAAAAAATGGCATAAATTACTTGTCGGACACTACAGTAACTTTAGAATTTCGAAGAGAGAGAATTCCACGAGTCAAATTTAGAAGACTCTAAACACTGAATTGACGAGTACACATGTGAAGTAAAACAATGTCTCAGAAATGAAACAATGAATACATATATACAATTAACTCCATTCACGATATTTTGACTCTCAAAGTTCGATATAAATGATTAAATAAAAACAAAAAATTAATCATTAACAAATATCTTAACAAAAACCATTTAATACCTTTTAAGGTACTAAGTCATAAAACAAATAACTGAACGATATGAAAATAATTAGAAGTAAGAATACTATTTTTTTACAGCTACTGTCAAATTATCTACTCTACTGGTGCAGACGAAACGTACACAAAAATCTAAGGAAACCACAGCTACAGTTTCCTAACAGGATTAAGAATTTTGAGTGTGAAGATGGTAATGAAAACACTTCACTGAAGTGTTTTTTGTAGGGTGGTCCTTATGAAAAGTTGCTGTTGTGTGGCTTAGAATCACTAAGCTGGTTTTCTCCTTCTATAATATTTGCTTATTATTATGACTTCGGAAAAACTTTTCACAATTTCTAAGTTTGCTCATTTATTAGCTTCCTTAATCCCATTGGTGAATAATTGATGTTAAGCTCGAAGACAGTTTTATGACAACAGTTGCGGGAAAGGTGAACCAATAGTGGTTTGCCATTGCCTTCCTTCATATGAAAATTAATGTCCTAAGGTCGGGATCTACAGTTTAAAGTATCCCCACCGGAAAGGGAACCCGGGACGCATTGATTACAAGGTGACAAGCAAAGCCACTCACCCTTCCCCCACCCCGAGAAACAACTTGGTCCTATTACGTTGTATATTTGACCAAAATGCAAATAATTTACTATTCTGTTTTTTCCTGTAAGAATTTTCACCATTGTAATAATTCTTCCTGATTGAATTTTGTATACAAGATACAGAGCTTACAAATGCATGACAACCCTGACATACATGTTACTAGTAGCAAATACATTTAAATTTGTTCTAATTCCAAAATTTAAATACCCTCATACTGACTTGGAAATTCATTAAATTCCAAAAAAGTCCCCAACAAAATAATTTTCGTATTGAAATTGAAAATATACAGAACGATTATTCTGCCGGTAATACTTTACAGTTGCGAAAGTTGGAGTACGACCCTAGCAGATAAACATAAATTACGTGTGCTTGAAAATAAGGTTTTGAGAAAGATATACGGGCTGAAATGGGACGAGATGACTGAAGGGTGGAGCAGACTGCATAATGAAGAATTCCACGAACTGTACGATTCACCAGATGTTGTAAAAATAATGAAATCGCGACGACTAAGGTGGGCAGGCCATGTAGCTCAGATGGGGGAGAAACGAAGATTATATTCCATCCTGGTTGGAAGGCCGGATGGAAGGAGACCATTGGGAATACTTAGACGTCGTTGGAAGGACAATATTAGAAGAGATCTTCGAGAAGTAGGTGTTCGTAATGAAAACTGACTTGATATTGCCCAGGACAGAATCCAATGGCGGACGTTTGTTACTGTGGCGAAGAACTTGCGAGTTCCATAAGCAATAGAGTGAGTGAGTGAGTGAGTGAGTGAGTGAGTGAGTCAGTGAGTGAGTGAGTGAGCGAGCTAGCGAGTGAGTGAATTGTTCTGAACTGTTTTACGAAATTCTTAAAATCATACATCCAAATCTTAATGGAGAACTCAAAATCGGCTATGGACAAAAGTTTTGACGCAAGTATTTAGAGAATATGTCCCAGATTTGAAGATATATCCCTCCTATGTGTAGCATTGATGAAAAGAAAATTAATGTTAAGATTAATAACTCCCACTAGGTGACAAAAATATCCCCCTCCAAGGAAAGAATAAAACCTAGGTTAAGATTTTTGGACCTAGAATTTTTTGCCAAAGGAAAGTTATAGCTTTTCAAATATGATCCTTCTTTAGCTAAACGTCAGGATAATATTTTCCAAAAAAGTATTTCATGCATATCTTTGAAAGTCAACAAATATATTCCGCACTTCAATATATTTATTTTACAATAAGAAAATTTATAGAAACGCGTCAAAACTTTCGTCTACATTTATACGATTGCTATTTGCCTATGAGTATTGTCTTCGTTTCTTGAGAATAGGCCCAGAGAAAATTAAAGATCTCCAAATACTGCACTTTAAATTAAACAACAACGAAGAATATACAGATGGTGCTTGGCTAATATCGTTCTATTGAATTCTATTTTAACAAATTAATTAGTTAACAAGGACACAGAATGTTACATTTCAACAAAAATAGTTTACAAAACACATTTGCTACGATCCAACGATTTTTAAAAGCTATAACATTACAATCACAATGGAACAGACATGACAAGAGAGAAATAAAACAGATTTCAAAATCAGAGGCTAAAAATGGCACGCAATAATTATGATGTTGATTATGAGAGATGAAGTTTGAAGAAGAAAAAGGTAAAAAAGGTATGACAAAATTATACAGAAACAGTAACGTCTACTGAAGGGAATATAGCGAAGTCTTCCAGTTCACAAGGACGTAACTATCTTGCAACACTAAAGAGTAAAATAGGTGCAACAACTTCACGAATTTCTTCACAAGCTGTGAGAGTTAATTGCTTGAATCGCTATACAAGAGTATTCCTACAATTAACTTATTTGTATGATAATTTACATCAAAATCAAAGAGATTGAGATCGTGACCTCCTGCTTATCATCCTAAGAACTTAGCCGTGTTTCAGACTGGCTTATCGAACTTTTATCCTAGTTTGAGATACCCTTATCAGATGAAATAGGAGATATTGGATTCTGGATGAAGACAAACGGAGTAAAGTCCTCTAAGACCCAGAGTAGTAAGAGTACACTATCTGTAGTCACTAAAATCTAATATAAATTCAAGATAATAATTTCCAGTTCAGTTTTCGCAGTAATGGACATACAACACAGTTCCAACCTTAACACTGCTTTTTTATACAACATAAAAATAAGCGAGGTAAGTTATTGACTAGGAATAACGGAATGAAACTTATTCCATTAGCATCATCGTATCTAACGATTGAGATCTTCTGTGGAACTAAAAATAAAAGATAACAAGTATATGTGGCGAAGTGTATCATATCTCTAAGACATGATGTACTATGCTGATCACTTTTCTGAGCAGCAACGATGGGCAAGGTATCACCGAGGGGCTATATTCTTGGTACTATCACAGCATTCAATGTGCTGATAGAAAGAAAGAAGCATTGTTTGTTAAGATCTTGAATAAAAGTATATCTTATTTAACAATGACCTAATCAAATTTCTTGAAGATAATCATTAAGAAGCTTTGGTAAGACCCTTCAGTATCAAAACCTCTGTGTTGCATTACCAAGTAAGTAACTTGATGCCTGAACTGTTCATTTGATACAGTAATGTTATCAGAGAAAGGACAGTAATAATCAAAGCCTGGATGCTTAGCCACTAGAAACTTGAAAATAAGTATTAAAAATTTCAGAAATAGTTATTAAAATTACAAAGATTTGCTGCAAAACAGTTTTTTTTCCTCAAAATTCACTGGCATTTCACACATCGTGCAAAATCATTGATTTATCGTTTGAAAAGAAACTAGATTACATTTATTTAAAGAAATTATTTAATTTCGTTTTCCATATTGTCAATTCCTTTGGCATTATCAAACAGCGTTTGGATTAATGTTAACAATAAACATAGTACAAGTTGCTCCAAACAAAAATAACTTTCTGCAATGAGCAACAAAAGCGAAATGAAGATGTAGGGTTTGGTTATCAATCGGTAAACTTGAGAGAAAGAGAATTTCATGATTATTTACAGCAGGAGTTTACTCTTCCTTGCAAAGTAGAGCTGATCTTGATCTGAATATAACGTTATAACGCTGAAATGTACGTGATTGATTGCACAAATAAGCATGTAACTATAAAGATGGAATTAGCATTATACACTGAAATAGGCAAAATAAAATTGCCTATAAGCGTGCCCTTTCGCCCCAAAATAAATTTTAATCAATTCCTTTTTAATATATCTCTAGACATTAAAGAAGTTTGGGTGGTCAAGTGACACTGTCAATCACATATGATCTTATATTAGTTGTGATAAATTGAAGGGATTCTCATGCTTTTTTCCACAGATATTTTCCGATAATCCAACAGTATTACGAACTTTCTTAAGATAACGATCTTATTACATAACATTATGTTGAACTTGTTAACGTGCACAATAAGTTTTAATGACAAGTTATATGCATTCACACTAGAGACCCCAAAATCTTTATGACATATTATCCGATATAAATTCTAAAAAAATCAGATTATCCAGATAACGAAAAATGACCGGAGGGACAGATGTATTGGGCTACATCTTATCTATACATATCAATATTTATTTTGCAACCTTGTTCTTTTATTGTACGTGAAAATAAAATCCGTCGATCTTAGCAATGTTGAAGTTGTTAATGTAAACCATTATTTGAAACTTTTAATAAATCTACACCCCACCACTCCTTGTCCTCCAAAATTGAAGCATACATTCTATCTAAAAAGTTGCTAGCCCATTACCTAGAAGTTTGATTGTTAAACAAATGAATTTGTAACGAAGTTTTAAAAGTATTTACTAAAAATACTAATGCATGTAACTATATTAAAATATACTAATGCTGGTTGTAAACAGCTTACCTGTTTAGAAGGTCCACAACGCGTTGACAATGCACAGGTTTTCTCTGTAGTCTTCGGACCGTCCAGGACACACTCCTCTGATTCTTCTGGCTCAGTGACTGTATTCTCCGGATACTGTGAAGGAGAGATACACTAATCGACATCATAAGCAAGTACTAAACTTTGCTGAACATAGAAAATAAATAAACAAAAAAGTTATATGATTTTCTATCATCAGCATAAAAAACTGACTAATTGTCATAATAAAAAGTACGGCTGGATTTTTAAATCCTTCGTTTGTTTAAAACAGTGAAGGTTAGGTTTACTGATTTAATTTATTCGGAATCGGATCCGAAATCATTTTTCCTACAAGTATAATTTCTATCCGGGGGAGTACGTATACTCCATTCAAAAATATTGCCAATAATTTCCTTTTTGCTAGCAAAAATTCATTTGAATTCTGAGACATTCCATTGTTTGAATTTATAAAATAATAACTGAATTAGATACATAGTCAACTACTATTTTTAAAAAGGCATTAATATATGTAGTTAAACACGCCTTTGCTGACGTATATCAACAACTTTATCTATACGTAAAGTTTGAAGTTCCACATCTACTAATTCTAGGAAGTAAAAAGTTTTCTGAACAATGTTATGAAAGTGATAAATGTTTTTATCTACATTATGTGTGTTAATATACAGTGCTTAAAATAATATCATAAAATGCAACTTAAAAAAAACAAAACTCAGTGAAAACAACAAAAACAAATCAATGACAACTGCAACTTTGGGAAACAAGAAACCAAATACAGAGCTGCGTTTTACCGCGTTTGCCCAAGCGATCGTCACTTGAGTGTATAACGGTGCGAGGCAAGACGCAGTGTCGCGGTTACGCTCATCTGAGTCTTTAAAAGTCATCTGAGCAGTGGTGAGATGGAACGTTAAATTCAAGTAAAAATGGAAAAGCACCGTCACCTGTCTGAAGTGGAGGCGTGCAGAATCATAGAGCGCTGCAAGCTGCACAAAAACATGAAGATCCATTTTATGTTTGGTGAATGCAAAAGCGCAATTTCGTAACTACGGAATCGCTTTAGGACAAGGGTAATGTGGCGCGAAGACCAGAACACAGTGGGCGAGCATCTACAATATCAAGAGATGATCACTGACTCACGATACTGGCGAAGTCTTAATGCAAACCAGCTTAAAAGAGAGTTTGCTGCTGTAACGGGAAGGATCCACACAAACAGTTCGAAATCTGCTCCATAACGTAGGTCTCTGCAAGACGACAAAAAGTATGTACACAAGAAAAGAGTTGGCTGAATGTGGGCAGAGCAGCATAGGCATGGGACCATAATACTGGGGACACGTACTGTTTAAAGAGTCCCGATTTACCATCCAACAGGATAATTGGTGTATATTGATTTTGCGTAAACCTGGAACCCTGCATAATCAACAATTTGCTCGGGAAAGGCCGCCATAGCATGAAGCTGATGGATTGATAAATGGACCGGGATAAGTACGAGAGGGTATGCGGATCTTCATGTTATTGAAAATGGTGCTCTTACAGCGCAACGATATCTGGGTGAGATTCTGTGACCTGTCGTTTTCTCGTACGCATGAATAGTTGGCGATAGTTTAATTTCTGTGGACGATAACACTCGCCTACATCAAGTAAACATCGTGGACAATTGGTTTGATAAAATGGGAATCACATAACTGGACTCCCGGATACCAATGATATTTAACTTGCGTGCGATGCATTAGGGAGTGTTGCTGCACGAAATCTGCCATCCCGTACGATTCGTGAACTGCAAAGTTCTGTCCCAGAAGGGTGGGATAGGATTTCACAAGAAGCGTTTAGCAAACTGATTCACTAAATGCCAACAAGTTGTCAGGCCATATTAACTATCCGTGGTGATCATACGCATTACTGACTTTTTATGTTTTGTTACAGTTCTTGCATACATCTTGTTTAGTGTGTTCAGACGTTTACTTCTTCGAACAGCCACTTGTCATTGCACCTCCCATTCGCAAGGAATTGTCTCTGCAATCGGCACACGTGTATTCTGGCAATGCGTCCGATTTCTTGTTTTCCAACTTTGCAGTTGCCATCCACAGGAATTTTTAGTTGCTGTTTTAACTTAAGTTGGCTTTTATGGACTATCAACCAATGTCTTAAGCAGTGTATAAAAACTAGTATGACTATACTTAAATACTTACTTCTATAAATTTCGGTTGAATAGTAGTTGAATGAATGCCTTCATTGTGGAAAAACTCCTTCACATTTTCGGCTATCTTCATGTACTCTGACATATTCCTACACCTGTAAAACAGTTATTTATAACATAAATTAGAATGTGCCTATCTCTACTTCTACTGTTAGAACGTTTCTTCCAGACATGTTTCTACAACAAGCTAACTAACTTCCCTTTACTTAATATCTAAACCGAGTTTTAAAGAAGTACACAATTTAACCTAGCTCATTTCTGTTATAAAATATTTTATTACTAAAATTAATAAAGAATAGAACTGTTACACATCTGCAATCACTGTTACAGTTCCTTAAATGACAAAAAACAAGAAATAAAATAATGAAATTTCTTATGGCACAATGAAATCAGAAATATGTTTTCATTATGTAAGCCATTACACGTAAGCCATTACATACCTAAATTTCTAAGGTCCTCAGCAGTAGTGTAACTAAAGGAGTGTGTCTAAAAGTTTCATTCCAGGATTCATGAATATATTCTGTCAGAAGAGTTAGATTAGTTTCAGTGGATCTATGTTTCACAAATCTATGCTGTTCACTAACAACGTAAGCTGAGATATGGGTATAAATTATATCGTAAGCAACACATTCCATTATTTTAGAGAGCAGAGGCAAGGTTCTGTCCTTAGAAGCTCACCAGTTCGTTTAAGGCGTCAGTAACAATTCAGTCAATTAATCATTGAGTTTTGGCAATAACGTACTTGAGGACTCACGATCAAATATACTGACCAAGCGTTTTCAACAGTAAAGAGTAATTATTATTATGATTTATCTGATCATATATTTATTGAGCTACTTTCTGCACTATACATTTGAGACGCAAATGTTCAATGGAAAAAACACGATCACAGTTTGTTTCACTTCTTAACCAAAAGAACCTGATACATACAGTCTACTCTCCTACAAGGACGCCATCTTAATTTTATGGTGTTGGAAAACCATATGTGGATGCATTATAACATTTCTCCTTACAAGAGTTAGATTCTGGCTTTTAAATCTACCAGGGTTGGAATGTTTAAAACAAAATGTTTTAACAGATGTTTTAAACAGAGGTGATTGTTTTAAAGGATGTTTTTTCAAGCCGTGTTTAAAACATGTTAATTTTATTTTTCCTCTTTGAAAGAATCCTTATTATTATTATTATTTAAGATTACGAAAGTGTGTGTTTTTACCAGTAAAACGTATGCAATTTGTACCGTATGAAAGATAGTTTCCAAAATAATCAGTGTTATGGCGCCGCAAGGCTACAGGCGAAGACATAAAAGGAGTTGTTTCGATTTTATCTTGATCAGTTGAATGTTGGAAGCAGGATATACTAATTCTATATCAATAACATGAAACAATAGTTACATATTTCAATTCTTCCATTTTTTTATGAGAAACTGCCAGGAAAAGAAAATAGAAAACCAAGTCGTTATTAAAAAGTTCCATAATACTTCAAGCTTTAAAGAGTTTGGAGGATTTTTATTAATACGTAAAGTTAATATTACTTATACTCTTTAATATAAACGTAAACAGACTTCACTTTACATGTTACAGTAAAACGATTCCTGGAGTCTAGGAAATATGTAGAAAAAATTTACGGAAGCGGAATTGTAACCGTGTCATAGCACCGTGGTATAACCTCTAGCAAGCTACGAAGAGCAGAATAAATACATCGTTATCAAGCTTGATACCGAAAAAGTTTAATTCAAAATGAGTAGGGTTGACTTTATGTGAACAAAATGTTTGCTAAAAGTGTATACAAAGTAATCTTTACAAAACAAGAGCACTGCATGTTCAAAATTCCCCTTTTGCAAGACATAATGAACTATAGACATTTGTGCACAAAACAGGCTATTTCAGAGCAGCTAAGTACTACCAATGTAATTATACCTTATATGAGATAACAGCTTCTTTTATATTACCTTAAATTCGACGTTTTTACCGATTTTAACCAAAAGAATGTAATAATTTTTTTTAAGCATTCTTGAATTACTCATATTTTTTTTTTTTACTAAAATTCCCTGACAAAAATATTTATTACAAATATTCAACAAAAACTGTCACCGGCTGTAGCACGTCTGACTACGAATCGAGTGGCCCGGGTTCAAATTCCGGCCAGTACACTGGAGATTTTTCTTCAATGTTCCCATGTCTGGCACTCTAAGATATACTCAGCCTTCTATCAAACTGAGTAGCACAGTGTCCTTGGTATTACTGGGCAGTTGGGAGGTAAGGAAAGCCGAGCGTGGGACTGACCACACCACTTTAATTCGTGCCGTTGGTCAAGAATACATGTAGCTACCTCCACATCCCCATTCGCCATTGATGGCGCGTGCGCATTACACAGGGTATACCTTTACCTTTTATATAATAAATAGCTTTATCACTGAAGTTTAATAAGTAGGAAATTTCATCAAATTTGGTAAAATAGAACCTACGATTTCTAGTAAGTGCTTATGAATAGACTGAAAGCGCGATTGAAACGTTATAGAGGCTACTGCAGATGGAGTATCTATCATAACCTCTATCATTTTTTTATGTTCAAGAATATGTTTGAAACGTTTTAAACATTTTTTGCACTCTATAAAAACGTGTTTAAAACAAAACAAAAATTTTCAACACTGAAATCTAATCAATTGTACTGTGTTTCTTTGTTTCTTTTTAAAAAATATTTGTTTACTTCTTTAAAAATGAAGCAAATATGAAAGAACAAAAGTATTTACTAAATGATGACTTTCAAGCAGGATTTCCTAGGACTATTTTACGATTCGGAGTCAGAGCTACATATCGATTCTGAACGGCTTATCCATTTATAAAACCATCAGGATCTAACTCGCGAGGAATCCTTTATCAAACGCCTTGTTCCCCAAGTTGTTAGATTCCAGATAATTCAACCAGTATCGGTTAAAATTGACTTATGCATTCGGCTCAAAAATGTTTTGTATAAATGATGGAACACGTAACTTATGAGCTCGAACTGGAATCTTTACAAAATATAACAAGCCTATCAGTCTAGTTAGGGTTCTTTTTAATTGATATGGAATTTAAAGTTTAATCATTATGTATCATTTTGGAGAAAGAGAAAACAATAAAATAGATCAATATAAAAACAATGAATTGTCAACACACTATGTTGACGGTTAAACCTAGCCAGTGTACTGTAGTGGGGAAATCATTACTGCATACGAATTGAGATTGGGAAGATCGGTAACACGTTGATGGTACTTAACGATTGCTCAGTACATTTTTCTAAAATATTTCAAAAATTAAAAATATAGGAAAATTTAACGTTGCACTATGGTAACGTTGTTTTTCTTATATCAGCGCGCATTCTTTATCAGGAATACCATTTATGAAATTCTAGCATCAATTACATTACTGTGCTATACAAGCTCTCAACTGAACAGCTGTTCCTTTCAATCTCTCCCAAAATTTACGAAAGGTCATCATCGGAGTTAGATAATGTACGACATATTTCTTGAACATTTCAGGTATGTGAACATGAAAAAGTGCATTTTCAAAGAAACGTAGTGCTCTGCCACTTTGGCATGGTTAAACGGCAAGCCATTATAAGAAGTTCTTTTAATCTCTTATCTCGCTAAAAAAGCATTTTAAGTTGTAAACTTAACAACGGTTTTATCTCATCCTATAACTCACCTAAGTACTTTTTTATCTTTTGCGAAAACCCTGTTACAAATATTTACTGTCACCTAGAAAGAAAGGTGTTAAAAATATGCCAATTCAAGAGTTAGAAATTCAGCAATTTCTACGGCTTTTACTAGCAACTACTAATGATGATCTCATACTTAAGAAAATCATTGACAATTTAAGCTGTAAGTGGAATAAAAAATCCCATAAACGTTTTCAAATACTCATTTTGAGTAAGGTAAAATTCGCTCATGACTGCTGTGCAATTTCATGTGTTTCTTATTACTGAAGTCACGAACAGTTTTCATAATCTCCGCTTTATCGCTTCAAGTGAAAAGGTCCTGTCTTAACGGATTTTCTTCGACACCAAGTGTGTAAGTATAAAATCCCTGGGAGAAACAGGGTTTTGTTTTGGGTTCCTACATTTTCAAAATATAGAAACTATACCACTACTAATACTGCAATATTTGTTACTACACATATTGGAATATACATGTACCGACTGTCCACATTTGGCTCCGTAAATAAACTTCCGTTGCCAACAAATGTAAGATCAAATTCATTTTGTACACTATTTTTTTGTTGGTAGATTTCTGCACTTTTGACTTCACTAGTTCAATTAATATCTGTGATGTGAAGAATATGATGACATTACTAACCTAATTTCGATTCTGATTAACACCACACAAAGCGATTGGTAATATGAAATCCAATTAATGAAGGAACTGTATGTAAACTTAGCACAGTTATAAATCCTAATTTTAAAAAGGTATTCAGAAAAACGGGAAGCATCACTTCCATAAACGACTACTCTGTTTATTAATTGCTAAGATATTGGAAATTCGACTTTGAAATAATTTTAAAAGATTATTACCCTTTGTTCAAACCTATACGCGCAAAAGATTCCACAGATACCTAGTAAAGAGAATGGATTTGAATATTAATGTAAGAAAAGTTTTTCAGATTAACTTGTGAACCAAAACTCTTTGCATTTTCTTACCGTATATGTGCAGATGCAATTATCCTGTCACCCGCCAGCTGCCACACGTGAAATTCGTGAACTGCCAGTACGCCGTCAACATTATCCACAAGCCTCTTCTGGATTGCATCCACTTGAATATGTGTTGGTACAATTTGAAGTAAAATTAAAGCTGATTCTTTTACTGTAAAAACAAACAATAATTTCAGGGCCTAGGAAAATAAAACAGTAATAAATTTCCACCTGCAATCTAAAGAGAAAAAAGTCACGTCATATCAAATTAGAATGTATACATTACCAGTGAGCCATACAAGCGATCTTAATTGTAAAATATTACCGCAACCATCAATCATCATTACTACACATCTTTACCACTTAAAACAGGGTGTTCAGTTGTGTACATTACAGTGTAGATTACTTCTGTCATCTCGGTATGTACGGTTTTCATTCATTTATACGTAAATTTTTCTGTCTCTCAAAAGCGGGATTTTTTGTTTTCGCCTAATTCTTAGTTTATTCGCCTGATTCACAAAATCCGTAACATGGGCTTAACTCAGCTCCTTGTGCACATAAATCTCTGAAACAAAAAATGTTAATACCAAAGTGCATGTGCCGAATCACGTGGTAATGCTTCTGAAATCAGGGGCATCTCTTGAATACCTCTACGAAGGGGGGCAACTTCAAATTTTTAAAGGCAACAGGGGTTGAGTTTGCCCCCATTGAAACAATCGCTAAATTTTGAACAACTTTTAGAGGATACATAATTCGATAGCAGCTAGAACTAATTGGTGGCCGAAATTAACATGGTATAAAAGGTTTTCGGGACTTTCGGATGCCGTAACTCAAATAGAGTAGTAAACAAAGGTTCCAAGCTAAAGTGAAATACTAAATGGGATATGCGAAATAAAGAAGCGAAATTTTTAAATACAGGGGAGTCCCAGGAATACTGTTGAGGAGTGGGGGATAACTTCAAAATTTTAAATAGAAACAATGGTTGATTTTGCTTTTTTGAAACAAACATGAAATTTTGAACAACTTTTAGATAATTTTTTTAAAAGTCTTCAGTTACTAGAGCTACTTGGTAAGTTAACTGTTGACTTACCAATTAATTCTTGTAATTACCAAACGCTACGAGATATTAAACAATGTTTCCTCTGAAAGTTTTTGAAATGTTTTTGAAATTTTCACCCTTTTACTTATCATATCCCATTTATTATTTCACTTTAATTTGAAACCACTGTTTGCTTTCCTTTTTTAGTTACAGCATCCAAAAGTCCCGAAAACCCTTTACACCATGTTAATTTCGACCACCAATTAGGTCTTCTAGCTGTCAAACGGTATGAGCTATCGAATTATCTTTCCCCTAATTTCTTACTAACATAATTAATCATATTAAATATTAAGAGTAATGATGAAACATTTTACTTGGTACACACTAGATACCACTGCAATACATTTCTCGTACCAGTGGTAACAGAGTATGTCTGCAAGTTTGTCTATCAAGTCCTAACCCAGAACCCGTGGTTTGAATAAATAAAAAATAAATATCCCCACCTCCCAGCTGGAATTACCAACACACCGCTATAATTGAATCGTACGTTTGAAGAAGGAAACAAATCCAAAAAGCTGTTTTGTGGGAAATTAAAAAAAACTGTATAATATGTTTATTATTTATTGAAAGGAAACACTATTGCTACTGAATATTCAAAACGGTCTTCTGATACTTTCGTACTGCTCAGACAGTTTACAAGTATTGTATTTTTTCCTGTAGAGTTAAAAAAAGTTGGTGGATTTGTTTCCTTCTTCAAATTTATGGAAAAACGTCTGCACATTTTGAAGTGCTGAAGCGTAAGAATGGAAAAATCGACCCGAAAATGAAGAAAAACGCAAGAGAAACCTTCAAATGAATGTTATTGACAAGAAATGTATGTACAATGAACTCGAAAGTTACAAGTAGGGGGCCTATGTAATAAATTCAATTTTTTCCCGTCTACCCACTGACAGAAATTTCGCCCTACAAATGTGCAAAACTGCTTTTATTCCCTAACAGTGATAGCAATAGTTGCTATATGTAAACATCTGTTAACAATAACAGTTAAAAATATCAGTGTATGAAAACGTATCTAAAAGCGAGTTAGTTATTCCCGTCTGTGAAAAAGAAGTTTAAAACAATATTTTAGATTAATCTACTTACCTGTATCCTGTTACGTGTGCATTAGAGATATGGACAAAGGTAGTTTAGTTCCTACCATAAATGTTGTAAAACTATTCTATGTAATTATCGGAGCAAAGATTTACTGGTGGAGAAGAAACAGTATATCAAAACACAATTAAATCAGGAAAGTATAAAGCGGTGGGTAGGGGGAAGCGTAGTTGTTTCATGCTGAATTAGTATAACTTGCGACTAGCGACAGGAAGGCAAGATTTTTTTTCAGCTCTTCTCGCAGGGCTGGGCAGCAAAGTGAAACACTTCCCGTAGGAATAGCCCACTCTCGCTTATCCTGAACGATAAGTAACAGCGAGAAGCGCTCAACCCGGCAGCTGCAGTTTGGTCTTGTGGTCAAGACGTTGGAAAACTGATCTGCAGGTCCGGGGTTCAAGCCCTGGCGTTGACTCTGCATATTTTTTTTACAGAAAATTAAAGTTTTTTCATTTTTCTATGTAAATACACAAAAGGAAATTTAATAAAAGTTGTGATTTACAATTTTAAAAGATGCCACTAAAAACTAGGATGTATATAAGCCCACAAGTTCTGTGCAAGGGGGGAGGGTCAGGGTGCGTCCGAAGGGAGCTGGGCGGCGTCAGGCGCGGGGGGACACAGCCCCCTGTTAGCGGTGGGCTTACCCAAAAGTACTGTTTACTTAAAAGTTCTGTTTAGGCAAAAGTTCTATGGAGTACCGGAAGTGTTTCCAAGTGTGCTCCGGAAGTTCCCAAAATGGCTGCCCAGCCCTGCGCGTTGAGCTGAAAAATAATCTTGCGACAGGAAGAGCTGAGCCATTCTCGCGCATGCGCATTACTCCTTAACAGTAAATAGTACTTCCAAACAACTGCATCCAGTTGGCAATTTAGCGTATTGATAGCATGTTCGAAAGCTAATGCAAGTAACCCTGGATCGAAACCTGGTGTAGTTATTTTAATGAAAATAACGTTTCTCTTTTTTTATATGTATAAACGAATAGAAAATTTAATAAGATTAGCGAACAATCGCATGTGGAGGTTAGATAAGTCAGGTACGGTACTTTTTATTGCACGCACGATTAACTTGTGTTTTCACAATGCACTCTCCTGTCGCTAGTCAGAAGTGCCCTGTAGTAGTGTCTCAAATACAAGGAACTCCTATTAAAGTGGGATCATTCTCGCACAGGCCCATTACTCCTTCATCGTAAATGAGACTGACAAGTAGACAGTTCCCAATTACCAATTTAGTGGATTGGTAGCATGTCGGAAAGCTAATACGGAGAACCCAAGATCGAATCATAGTGTGATTTTCTTTGTCTTTTTTAAAGAAAAAAAAAACGTTTCGCTTTTCATATATATATATATATATCATCATCATCATATTCAGCCGTTTTCTATCCACTGCTGGATGAAGGCCTCCCCCTTTTCTTTCCACATATCTCGGTCTGCTGATATCCTCATCCATGTAGCTCCTGAAAAACGCTTGATTTCATCTACCCATCTTACATTTGGACGTCGTCTCGGTCGTTTCTTTTCTCTAGGAATCCACTGTAGTAC